>JAHWFP010224285.1:0-25737 GCA_023313725.1 Lithobius niger | reverse complement strand
AAAACTTCAAGGAATTCGGTGCCTTGAATTTTCTTCTAAAGAAATTCCAGCACTTTCACGGACACGGAAATGGTGAACTGACGCATTTAAAGTTGTAAATCGGAAGAAAAAAATACTTCACCTGCTAAAAAGGGTAACAGCTGCGAACAAATCCCCAAAAAATACACTTTTAGATCCAAGAAAAGGCCGCTCTCACAGCACTGCGTTGACAAACTACGCTAAAGTTTTTACCTCCCCGTATATCCAGTGCATCTTGCAGCTAGCTCGACGAATCGCTCCAGATATGAATTTAGCAGTGAATAACAGCATGATAAAACGTCATTGTCACTGCTCTGTACTCTCGACACTGCGATATATCTTATCATTCGTTCGTGATTGATCATAAGAACTGCAACCAAGATTACATTTATTCGATTCGTTTCTTTTCATCCTTCGGCTACGGCATCCGCTTTCATTCACTCGCAATGAATTCGTCAAAAGCAAAGTTTTATTTCTTCTTTTTTTTTTTTTTTTTACCCAGCCATATTAACGTTTCATTAAGTGTAGCTCGGGGCAACTGTTCGTTCGAGCAAAAATACGCCGTTATATAGGCGGCAGCACCGGTCGCATCCTCACCTCCTACGCGCGCATCTATTTTTAACCTGCATCCTTATTTTCTTTCCCATCCCGTTCGATCGACGACCAGGCTCTTTCAAATCAAGAAAGGCTTCCCGTTCCTTCAAATAGACAAAATTTAACCTTGAATAAAAACTCATTACTTTCAAGTTCCTGTTTGCATTTAACGGTTTTAATGAAAGTCGTACGCTTTGGACACATTCCTCGCGATAAATTTACATTTAAGACATTTACGACGCTATAAACCGCGGAAAAAAACAGGCGCGCCATAGCTTATGTCTTTATTCGTGTATGTCAATCCGACCTCCGCCCCGACACGTAAAAATAAATGGGAAAAATACTGAGTTAAGAGGGCGGTAATGAACTAGAATTTTTGGTACTATTGGTAGACGCCAATGCTAATGAATGGACATTGTCGTTTTTAACTTGTTAACCTTGAACTAGTTTCTTCTTAGGTTGTCTACATTACCGTGCTTAGCATTATTATGAATGAATTTGAGGCTAAATTGGGCGGCTCAAGTAAAAATAAATAAGTGTATTCTTTAAACATCTTTAATTTAAAAAAAAAAATCAAACAGTTCAATATCGCAAATTAAAGGTGCCCGTTCAACATTTCGATAGCATTGCCCATGTTCTAAACACAGCATCCACGTTCCAGATTCTTCTCAGTCATCCAATAGGCTGGTGTGGGTCACGTGATCTCGTTTTAGTTATGAAAATCACGGCGCTGCTGCGAAGAGTGTTGTTCCATTTTTAATTTACCGACGGTTTTTCTTTTTATTTCTCGAAGATTCCACGGTGCTGCATCTAGTTGAAAGGCGCTTTTAAGGTTTCGATTTCGATTATGTCGCCATTAACATCACCTAATACAGTGAACAGTATCGGACCGGTCCCTCTGAGGGCTCTCAGCACGGATCCTGAAAGGTTCCCCCCCCCCCCTCCCCACCCCCTTGCATATATTCGGGGCCCCCTATTTCGCCAACTCATCATACGATTTAATCTTTGAAAATTAAGTTTGAAAGGGTCCGGAAATCCCAGCTAGGGGGTAAGCTCCCCCAGCGGGGTGCGGGGCGGATCGAGCCCCGGAAGTTGAAACATTTTACGCTATTTTAGTAGTGCCTGTTTCTGCCATTTTCAGTGATCACATTTGCAACCAATTGTCAAGCAAATTTTGGTAATTTTTCTTATTCGTTCTTCAGGATGACAGGTTTCGGAAAAACTTAATCGTGATTAAATCATTTTTTTTTTTCAGACATTTCTTTGCAAATTAAATTAATCGAGTTCACTTTAGACTTCTCGGCTATAATGAATGACGAAGAAATGCTGTGTGGCCCCTGCCGGAGGCGTAAATATTTTTTTTTTGCAATTGGACTGAAAGGTAAAAAATAGTGAAATCTTTTTCTCAGTTTCATCCCAGATGATGGGCCTACAGGTTTGTCATTGCAAAAAAATTCCACATTTTAAAGCAGCAACATGGTTATAAAAAATGGAACTTCGAACGCCGAAACCTTTTATTCAGTTTTATCCAAAAAATGTGAAGCATTATTGGAGAAAACTTTCCACATTTGAAATCGACATACTCCATTTTCATTTTTTTTTTCTTCCTTGCTTTTGGGGATCTTAGGGTTGTTTTTGCTCATAATTTCGGGACCAGTCTCTTGAGGAGAAATTATCTTTCCTCCAAAGTCTCGTGGTTGGGAGAAGAACTGCAGGGAAGGGACCACTAATGATCAGGGGCAGCGTTTCAGTTACTCGCGTACTACACAGAAATGTTGCGAAAACTAATGAAAAAAAAAAACAACAACAAGCATTTCATAAAGAAATACATAAACTGCTTATGCAGAAAATCGCAACATTATTATTTTCATAGGCGAAAGACAAAGCTCTCTATTGGGCTAAAGTTTACATTAGGCGACATACTCGATATCCTTACAATATTGATTCCAAATGGCTCCAGCACTTTCCTAAATACAGAGACAGTTGGTTTTAGAGCGCGGAAATGTGCTAAAACGACTTAAAACAGTAGATTTGTAGCGCCACAATCCGTACATCTATACGGTGTTTGCGTTCGCTTGCAGGGCCGGCAGGGCACCGTATATTTTTTTTCGTAAACAGTTCCGATAGGCGGGTTGTTATTGTCAGTTTCGTGTGGTGTGGTGTTGTGTGGTTTTGTTGTTATTGTCAGTTAGGTTAGGTTAGGTTAGGTAAGTTTGGAGTTTGGCATTTCATACTGAGGTAGTTAACTGGTTGGGGTTTGGCATTTCATACTGGGGCAGTTAATTGGTTAGGTTATGTTAATGATGATTTAACGAGTTTCCGTAATGTGGATCAATTTGTAGTGCCTTCCGTGAAAATTAAAGGTAGTTTTTTTTTTCTCTTTTTTCGAATTTCGGGCCATGTGCGTAAAAGGAACATAGGAAGAAAACGGGCTCTCGTTCAATGTTTTTTTAATAGACTAAAAATTACCTGAGTAATGTTTTCCTCTGCCATTTTTAGGGGAAAAGCACCGTTAGGCCGTGGTGAAGGTCCAAAGTTAGCACCGCGCCATGCCGGAATGCATGAAGCTGGGCGAAAGTCCGGCAAGTGAAACGCCAAACCCCAACCAGTTCATTACCTCAAGTGAAATGCTGAAGCCGGTTCCTAGCCTAACCGACAATAACAACAGAACCACACGAAACTGACAACAACAACCCACCTATTTGAACTGATTATGGGAAAAAAAACATTAGCTGGGAACATGGGAAGAAAACGGCCTCTCGTCCGTCAGCGCAAAGAGTGCGGCTTTCATTAATTTCTGACGGCCAAACGACGAAGCCTTTGCCCCAAAAATTTTATGGGTAAATGTTGTTCATTTGATCATTTTACGTCATTCTAGCCCAACGAGAGATCAATCGGTGAGGAGCCCTTATTCTTCCCATAAGCCGCGTAAAGTAAACTTGTTCCCTCTATTGTTTATTTTACTATCGAAAGTGATCGTGGAATGAATTTATAATTTTGCCTTTATTCCGTTAGCTACGCACCTAGTATGAACTATCCCGTTACCTCACACGTTTGTCGAATTTACCTACAACAAACTGTAATACTAAATAATCGATTATACAATAATTACCTGATTAGCAGTAGCCACATAATTTACCCGAATTGCCAATACGCGTAGAATCCTAGGACAGCCTTCCCGCCGAACCGTAAAGTAGCCGCCATTTTTTTCAGTGGTACGTCAATACCCCAACAACAGATAGAATTCGGTTTTCCGTGCATGTTGTCAAAACCTGAAATAAACTGGGCCAGTTCTGCTTCAACTTTTTTTCATACAGTAACATAATTGGCAAAAATTTTTAGTCAAGGACCTACAACCCTTCATATGCAAACGATTTAACCATACACATTTCAAAAACAACGTCTACAATTTGCTGGCATGTCTTCTAATCGAAATCATGAAAAATCGACCAATATTTCAGTCACTTCTGGCCAGACGCTAAAGGTGATAGGCATGACCCGTTCAAATAAATAACTGGAGGGGGACGTGACGTCATTTAACAATAGCTCACGACGCAAGCCCCCTTTTCTCCCCCGACTGTATTTCAATAACTGCTTTATGCATTATATGCATAAGCAGTTAAAAACACTGCATCATAAAGAAGGAGAAGAGGGAGTCTGGCCTCCCTCCCGCGATCCCTCCCAGTCGCTACGGCCCAGCTGTATCTAGACACACGCTAGTGTGTCGCGCCAAGTTAAGCAACAAACATCACAACAAACATCACATCAATTCAATTGTCGAGGTTGTAAACCATTGTAGCGCGACGCCATTGCGTCAGTGTCTTATATCTTGAAGCATAGTTGGGCACATTTCAGGTACTTGGGGAAAAATAAAAATGCGGTACAAAAGTTTAAATCGAGAGCAATGACCCACCTGACAAAAATTAACTCGTGTTTGAATGCCAGCTATGCTGCTTTCAATGCAACATCTGCCCCTCAATAACATTGAAAATGTGTTACTAACTAGCTAGCTAGCTAGTCCCTCATCCCCATGTTAAATCCCATATTCATCGATTCCGAGATAACGGGAAGGCTTCCAGCTATGAAATTAGACGAATGGGTGCACTACAATACGAACTGCGTAACTTTTATGGATTGGAGACTGGGGGCGTAACAGGGATGGCGTGGGAGGGCGCGTAAGTACGAAAATATTGTTATAACCATTGTTAGTATTGTCGGCATCGTCTCTCATTGGACGGCCAAAGTTCAGACAATGAGACCGTGTATACTGACGTACGTACCTAGATACACACTAGTGTATCACAATAAATCTAAACGTTGCAAAGAAATTGTATTCACGTCCAATTCACGAAAGATAAATCATCTCTAAAAACAAAGCAAAATAAACAAAGCCAAAAACTGGTAAGGAGGCCACCAAGTTGCAGTGGTGGCGCCACAGGGTGGGCAGGGGGGGGGGGGGCGAGAGTCCCCTCGTCGGAGAAGCCTTGCCCCCCCTGTCGGGGAGTAACCGAGATTGTCGTCGGGGAACAGCCGGAACACTGAGTCCACACTACGACATAAAATTCGTAAAAATTTGGGGAGGAAACGCTCAAAATAGAGTTTGCCGTTTTGCTTCAGTATTCCTCATCACCTCCATATTTAAGAGCTGTCGTAGTTAATGCAGAAACTAAATATGTACAAAACAAAAGTTGTTAAGAAGTCTAGTTAAGTTTTCGTCATTTGAATTCGTGATACCAATGAACTGAGCGAAAATCGTGTACAGTAAGTGGCTAAACTGAAAATTGATTTGCTGCGTTAGACCGTCAACTCCATGATTTGACCGGCATCTTAGTTATGAGACATGTTTGGGATGCCAATGTCTTACCAGTTATTTCTAAAAGGAGAAGGCCCAATTTTAAAAGCCCAACGCACAACACGAATGACGGCCAACTGTGTGTTCTTGTTATGGTTAAATATTTTTCAAACCTAAATTATTCAGTGTTAGTTAACGCTAATTTAATAATATTAAAAAAATTAATTCATCAGTTAATTTAATTTGTAAATAAAATGTGTAAAAAAAAAACAGAATTTTGGTCACAATTAGGTTTTTACGACCTCTCATGCTAAAGAATGTTTACGAAAAACATCCGACATTTGCTTAACAATGTGGTGCAAACGTGTCTCGGAAAGCCCAAAATAGGTCCTCAAATAGCGTAAAATGCTTCAGCTTCCGGGGCTCCTCCCCGGACCCCGCTGGGGGAGCTTACAGCGCTACCCCACACCCCCTAGCTGGTTTCGGCGGGCCCCTGCTAAAGTAGTAAAAATATAAACAAAAAATGATCGTTTTCTTTGCCCCCTGTCGGGGAATCATTGCCCCCCTATCTGGAATTGGCTGGCGCCACTACTGCCAAGTTGAGAGTGGTTCGGCCCTTCAAAGAAGTGATATCAACACACCAAAACTAACTAAATACAACAAACTACAACAAAATTAAAACCAAACCAAAAGCCAATAAAGAGGTGACTAAGTTGAGAATGGTTCGGCCTATAGGCAAAAGGTAGTAGCAAATTGTTGAAAACCAATTTCTTGTTGACGTGGCACTTTATTACTCATCTGCACGGTAGTGGAGTTGAGTCAATACCAATTAAAAAAAAAAGGAGTAATATCATATCAAAAACCAAAACTGGTGAAAGGGGCCGCCAAGTTCGAATGGTTCGGCCCTTCAAAGGAGTGATATCAACACACCAAAACATCCAACTTAATCGCACCGAATAATACTTTGGACGTTAAATGAAAACTGGAACATTGCTACCAAAGTTGCAATGTTCTAGTTTTCATTTAACCTTCTAATTATTAAGCGGTGCGATTAACTTGGCGAATGTTTTGGTGTGTTGATATCACTCCTTTGAAGTGGTGAATGTTTTGGTTTTTGATATGATATATATAAATGCCCCCCCCCCATTTGTATAATAGAAGGTATTTTTTTTACACCAAACAAACCAATGCCTAAATAATAGGTTTTCTCTTGATTCTAATAAGTCGTGCTACTTTTTTTTTTACCCTTTTTTACTGAAAAAGAACACGAAGAGTTCATTGAAGTTGGCAGTGACAAGAAGCACGTCTGCTGCTTTCTGTAGTCTGATCCAATGAATGGACAATCGCCTCACGTGCGGCCTACCTACTTCCTTTTTCCTTTTCCTTCCCAAACAACGTGGTGTCGAGACTTCACCATGCCGTGGCAACGAGGAATCTTTAAACTATTACACGCAGGCATGTTAAAAGCGACAATCGAATGTATTATTTCATTGAGTTATGTCGAAAAAGTCTATTAGCAATCAGGAAGCAACGATGTTTTAATTTGCCGTATTTTTTAAAGTCCACTTGTCAGTTATTGTAAAAGACGACGGATCGACGAACGAACAAAGTCGTTGCCATAGCATTCCCAGCTTTCGCTGAACAGAAGAGGAAATGTACATACAACATTATTAAAATGGTAAAGAGCTACATTTTCCACGTTTCAAACTAGGAACCTACCAAGAACGTCCCTCCACTTCGCCTTGGCCACAAACAAGTGAGTGCTTAGGGGCCCATTTACCTAAATCAAGTCTATCCCTTCCCAGTCTTTCGCCACCATGTATGTCATTACCAACATACGTACAGTAAATGCCACCAAGATCATCTCTTTACAAGAAATATACGAGGCGGGAAGTTGTAGTTCCATCCCCTTATCCAACAACTTTATAATTGCCAATATTTTTATCGTATGGTTTGTATTTTAAACTTAATGCAAACATCAAACTCGTTGAATACACAGTGGAAATGTATGCGGTGAGTAGTACGTCCGTGAGTGATTAATTAACGCCTTTAAGGTTTATTCAAAATCGTCCATGTTATGTGGTGACGATATTGATTCTCCTTTTTTGAACGGGGTACTGGCTGAAGCCATGTAGCCCACCACACCGCTAGTCTCTACCCCTCTTGCAAACCCTCCCCACCCCCCAAAAAAAAGTCTTTCACCGGCTGTTTCTCTACCACGGCAACCATACGCCTTAATCCCCCCCCCCCACCCACATCTTCGAGCCTCAGTAATCCACCAGCACACTTCAAGGACTTCCCGCCCTCCCCACAAATCCTCTGGATAAAATATTCAACCTCACCCCTTACCCTCCACACAAGCTTCCCGAATTTTAAGCATGCCTGCCCTGGCCCTAAACAGCAGCACATTTACCGTTTCCCTCTGTAGCATTTCTCTCATCCCATACACTATTTTTTTCCCCCTTATATCAAGACATCTTTGATTTCCTCTCTATACCCTTCTTCCACAACTCAAGTCACAACGTCCCATATTCCGTTATCCCCCCCCCGGTACACTACACTACACTATACGAACACCGCCAACCTCCGGGTACGGTCAACCCACCTAAACCCACAACTCTTCTTCACACTCATAGACATTCCAAACAGTACAAGCCTCCGGCATATCCCTCACCCTTCTATCAAATCCCAGCTTTGCAACTGCCTCCCTAGGGTTGACGTGAAAACCTCGGAAGGGTCGGACGATTGACACCCACACCCATACCCATAGCGTCTAGTATGGCTGCTATTCCTCCTTGCCACTGGGGTGACACTATGACAGCACGTGATGGCACGAGATAATTTGGCGGGGTTTTAGTCATTTGATAAAAATCGGTGTCCTACTGGCTGACTGCTTCCCCCTCTCCCCATATTGTCCGAATGTAGGATTGTGTCTTGGAGCCCAGCGTCTTTATCCACCCAGACGGATAAAGACGCCAAGCTCCGAGTTATGTAACACACCTGTCGTACATGCAGTGTCATAGTGCGACTATGAAGTCTGTGCCTAAAACCAAACGAGGGGAAGAAGGGGCACCAGCGACGATTCTGCGTGTATGGCGGGGCTTAAGCATTCGTTCTCATTTTAATACCGTCTTTCTCATCATGACCCAATCTTCAGCATCTCTATTCCACAGCTCTTCCCCTCTCCAATCATAATAAACCCCGATTTATCACCATCAAATCCTAATCTCTGCTACTTCCCAATCCGCACATACTTTCAACAATCTCTCTCACCATCACCAATTCTCCCACGTCATCCGCGAAGGATAGTGTTTGTGTCCTACAGTAATCCCCATCAGAATCCCAAGGCCATATCACTCACTAGTACCCCACATAAAAACAACAGAACATCCTTGCCTCAGCCAGGCCTTTCTTTTCTACCCATTCGGATTCACTCCCCCTCCACGTCATTTGCAGACTCGAGCCCTCATACTACAGTAGAACCTCGATTATCCGAACTAATTGGGACTGAAGGGATAATCCAATTTACATGCAAAATAAAAGAGGAAAACTTTTTTCTTCTCGAAATAAATGGCAAATTTAAGAATTTTTTCTAAGAATGGGAGTTCGGACAATCAGGATGTTTGGATAATCGAGGTTCTACTGTATCTCGTATTAAAAAAACCATTCCCCTACCCTAACTCCACAGTTTCTCTCGCAGCAAACCCCATCAAACACTTTCTCAATATCAAATATCGTCACACATTCTCTCCTCCCTTCGGTTTTGGCCCCTTCTGTGCAGAATACAAAACGTTGCCCCCTTGCAGTCACCTCCCCGAAACCCATTCTTCACATCCGGATGTTCCAAATTCTCCTTCAGTTTTGTCGTGATCCTCTTAAAGACCTATGTACCACACTGGAATAGCAACAGGCTGTTCAGTTCCCCAGCCCAACATCAGAACTTTCTGCCATTGCCTGCAGCTAATCTGTGTCAACACGAAATGTGTCGAACTGTCTACAGCTAATCTGCTTTTATGGTAGTAATGGTTACCAATGAAATGAGGAAGAGCCAATTGGATGCATAAAAAGTAATGGTTACTCACACCAGGGTTTTAGCCTACTGACGTAATTCTCACCAATGGAAAGGTGTCGGATGACAAAAAATGTACTGTAACATCAAAATTGGCTGAAAATAGACAAACAGCAAAAAAATTGTTCAAAATTGTGCACAGCGACCTTCCTGCTACTGTTTGTAAACTTATTGCAGCACCGATTCTGCTATGGGAGCTCCCCCGACGAAAGTAGGCTATTTTTGGTGTTGGATGGCACGACTCACTCAAGCCTCAGGGGGAAAAAAAAAGTTTGGTTGCGGTAACATTGAAACTGAAACCAGAGTCAATAGGTGGCTTTTATTTTGATGAACTGCCCTCCTCAACCCCCTGGTTACCAAGTTTATTTCTGTTCCCTACAATAAACAGGATTACAATGTGTAGTTGATGGCTAGCACCTCCCATAAATTAAAGAACGCAGGCACTACCGCCTACGCCTTCGTCAATTGATGACGAGGGGGGGGGGGGGTGGAATCAAAATAGCTTATTTCTTGACACTTATTTGTTGAGGCGAATTACTTGAACAGTTCCAATCAACTGGCCAACCCAAGGGTGTTTTTTTCTGTATAGTTTAAGGAACAAAGGTAAACTTTTATCTGGGGGTTGAGGGGAGGGCAAGGCACCCCAATGCAAACTCAGGGTGGCCCACCCCCATGTTAGGGACAAAAAGTGCTCAGCATCTGCTGCTATGTTGTTACAATTACTATTTTTAAGTGATTGGTTGGTCTATGTCAGCTTTAATTCTGAGGTAATAATCCCACAAGGCTTATCAAAATATCAAAATAAATTCAAAACTTAAATAACTATAAACAGTTTCTTTATTCAGTATTGTTACGTTAACATCACCATATTTATAAATACAGAAATTACCGTGGGGAAATATTAGCACCAATATGATGACACGTAACTGCAATTAACTCTTAACTTCAACAATTCACAAATCATTAATATCTTGTGCAGACATGCTGTACATCATTATAACAAAACAATGTTTGGAAATAACAGTATAAAATATTTGTGACCAACTTTTAAATTTGTTGAATTAAAAGTTAAATGTTAAAACAATATTATACCTACATTGCAATACATAATAAAATACGTGCTTCAACCTCCGTTAGTCTTGCGTTATATTTTGCACCAATACGTAGTCGTTTGTCTGGTATATCTTAGAAAACTGATAATCAAGATTCCCCACAAAAATTTAGGGCATGGATGGATGATCATCATTTCAGGCTTTTACGGACGTTTAATTACGATAACATAGTTTTAAAAATCTGAAGACTTAATTATCCAAAACCCAGTTATGTGAAACCCTTCCAAGAAAAATCTAAAATATGGCTGCTGACGAATCATTAAGTTTTGATTTACGTCTGGAAGTCGAGTGATCCAAAAATAACACCTCGTCCTCTTGCACAGTTAAAACGGTTTTCAAACTGTTAAAGTGAGATTTCTTTGTTTTTGATTATCAGGTAACCACTGCGTTAGTCAACCTAAGAAGAGGAGTTTAGGTTAGATACAAATTTTCTCGTGACTTTCCTCGTAACTTTCGTACCACGCCCGTCAGAGGCTGTTGAGTTTTCGTAGTACTCCCACACAGCAAAAGTTTTCTAATGGCCACCAATCAGCTTCGATATAATAGGCACTATCAGTTATTTTCCAGTTTGTTTGCACATGGACTGTTGGACGACAGCCGCTAGAAAATGTTGTAGCAACCCAAATTAACAGTCAAAATGAAAATCTGGCCTACAATAGGTAAGAATTGCCAAAGTGCGAGGCAAACAAGAAACAGTAGGTGGCTTAACAGCCCAGTTAAATCCATACATTACTTGTCAGTGCTGCTTGTGTGATGTTGCTGGCCTAGATCCCCATTTGTGTGTGTGCACCCACACACGTTTCTCACTCCCTTGTTATCACTTCCTGCTCCATACCAGTTGTATACAAGTCTAACAGCATGACGTATGCCGAGAGCAGCCTCCCGATTCACCGTTTATCTAAAGAACAAGCCAGGAACTAAGACTTAATTGATGCGCAAGCTATCCAAGTCTATCCCAGGAAAAACTTTTTAGCCGAATTCACTGTAGTTGGAGGAACTTGTGAACCGCGGCCTTCCCTTCTACAAATTCTCACCAAACAGGGACTCGAACCCTGGATCTTTATTCCAGCCTTCCCCCTCTACTACAGGATGTCATTTAGTAGTCAAGACAGGTCAGTGTGTTGTCATTCTTATTCAGGCTTCTATTAGAAAGTGTTACTTTAAGAAATGTTCTACGTTTTGAGTTATTTGTTTAAGACAAAAAATGCATTCTGTGTCAATGGCGTGCTAACTACACATACTGAACAGCACCACTGACGTCATGTTTTGGGCATTCACGATGCCTGTCCCCTGGTGTTCGTTGCTTCCCACCCACAATTTACGCACATGGCCATCGTAAGGCACTCCACACATGCGCGGAGCTCAACCGAGCGAGACTCTTCTATGTGTACTGTTATACGTCCGAATACAAGACGCCTCGAATATAAGACGAGTAGCATTTTTTGGGTTCGCATGTTCCAAAGAAATAAATGGCTGCGATTATAAGACGGGTGATTTAGCAAGGCTTTCGTAAGGTTTTGGTATAATATTTATTGGTTTGTATACTAGTAAATTCCCCATGGTCCAGGACTCAAAACCCAAAATTTTAATAATAGCTTCGCCTTTGGACTGCTTCCTGAGGCGTTTTTCAATACATATTGAGTTTTTGCTAAACAATCCAAAAACTATTTGAGCAACTGGCATGAGATTAGCACCATTGGATAGCTCTTGGAAACACGATCGATATGGTGAATTCAAACGTCAAAATCGGCCAAAATTTGACCGAGTTATGGATTTGAACGCGAGTATAAGACGATGCTGCTATTTTATTGGTGTAAATTTGAAAAAAAAAGGTACCGTCTTATATTCGGAAATATACAGTACCCTAACAAAAGTGAAGAACTCTTGAGCACGACCGAGTGATGCACCTAATGTCAGTGAACACCAGGAATGAGCGTAACTGCATTGCATTAAAGTTGAAGGTTTGTTAGGTTAGAAGGCAGTAAACATAGCATTTTAGCCAAACGAAAGGTAAGTATTTTAGGAGAGAAGTAAAGAGCACCATTGACGTCAACTCTCGGGCAATTTCACTTGATGAAAACTTGGGTGCAAATATTGCTCCGCCACGTAGCGTTAAGTGGTTTGCCCCACCTAACCTGAATATTCACCCTTCCTGGCCTTATCCATCCCAAGCTCTCATCACCCTAAAGTAATAATCTTGCTTGTAGGACCCACATTGTTCAAAATTGGCCACAAGTATAGCTGGCCGACACAAAGTGTTTATGCCAACAAATGAGTACAGAGCATTGGTGCTTACACATTTAGTGCTGCTATGATCAGTCATAAAAATCCACACATAGGTACCACTAATTCTGTATAAACTACCAAGTTTTATGAATTTATCTAGTCCCGTGTACTATAACTATACACTCTACTTCTGAACAAGTTTAACTTACAACCAATCCCACATTAAATGGGAACCAAAATACACTTAACTCGAAGCAAAGCAACCATGAGCATTTGCCGTTATTTCCCCAACAGTAAATTAAAAAAGTGAGTTTCCTCTAACACACACGGACACTAAGTTATAGGAACTTATTTACGTACATTGTTAAATTTTGTATTATTTTTACATGAACTTCAGCAAGCAAACATTAGCTTGAACCACCAACAATTTACAAAACTGATATGCTAAATTCAAGCCCGGCCGTGGTTGTTTACAGGCTACATTTTTAACAAATGCCAAACTTCACCATTATTATACTTTCAAAATAAGTTCTGTTAATTTAAGTAATAGTGCTTTTAAACTAGATCTAAATCGGTGTTCTATCACAGTAGATACATATCATAATTTCACCATTTTATTTTTGTTTGCTTAGTTTTCATTAAACACGTTGCCGACCACTAACTTACTGGCCTCCCATAACAAACCACCAAAGTTAAATCAATGACCCCCAATTTTTTTTCTTCACTAGATATAAATACTAGTTACCTACCTTAATAAAAGATAAACAAGTCAACAAAAATTAAATACGGGTTATCAATTGTGTGTACCTTTTGACAGTTAAAAATTAACCTACATTTGTAAAATTGTTACAATTTATTTTTCAAACACAAGTGCAGCACCTTCAAAACTGAAACATGCAACACTGTAGGTGTATCAAATCTTCCTATAAATCACCACTAACATTTCCTACCCTAGGCCGAAACCATATTATGGAGTTACTCTTTGCGAGTTCCTCATTGTCAGGGAGTCTAGGTTTCTACAATTCCGCGATTCTGCAATTTTTCGCAGAAAAATGAAAGTCTCGCAGATTTCGTCAACTTTCGCAGACTGACGCAGATTTTGGATAATAATCCACATCTCTAGCTTCAGTTTGTCGTCTACTCCCACTTTTTCCCGCAGCATGCATGACAAAAACATGCAAAAGAAGCGCTTAATCAACACGTTTAATATCAGAATTCAGGTTATTTGTTGCAGAAAATAAGAAAATAGAGTCACATGGAACTTCGCAGAAAACGCGCATTATGTCCGCGGAATTTTTATTTTGCTGCAGCAGAATCCTAGACTCCCTGCTCATTGTGTTAGGCATCATTGAGTAACTCACCAGCTACTGAATTACTATGTTCGGGGTGCAATGAAAAACCACATGCTGCACTGGTGACACGTGGCCATCAACATGTTAATGCACAGGCAACCACAAGTAGCAATAACTTAATTTTAATAAAAAACAGACTTATTCAGTCTCATAATCAGCACCATACATTGCCAGGAAACAAGATTCGGAGATTTTGAATGGTGAACTACAATCGCTTGCCCAGCAACAGATCAGCTGAGCTTGCAGTTAATATTTCGGACTTAACAAGAAACTGCACGCATCTCCAACCAGACCAATCTCCAGACCAATCCGCACTTAACCAGAAGCAACTGTCAGCAGCCCAAATTTTATTAAAGGCTTTCACTTCGGAATGTTTTTGTCTTCATTGACACGAGACCAGCCAGCTACCGAGTAACACGAGATAAAAGCTGCAGAACGTGGACTAG
This sequence comes from Lithobius niger, assembly GCA_023313725.1. Lineage (NCBI taxonomy): Eukaryota > Metazoa > Arthropoda > Chilopoda > Lithobiomorpha > Lithobiidae > Lithobius > Lithobius niger. The sequence goes on along the minus strand of JAHWFP010224285.1, from coordinate 11,128 downwards.
CACAGCAAACTCCATCTAAGCAAGACAGTCAAGCCGAGCCACGCGAGATCATCTTGCTCAGCTCGCTCTGCTGGCAACCAATCAGGAAGAAGAGTAAATGACGTTTAGGCAAAGTTGACGATAAACAAGCCGTTGTGTAACCCTGCACTCGATCAGTTTGTCAGTGAGTTTAGCTAAACGGCTAAATGGTTGAAATTGTTTTGCGCACTATTCTTTGTCTCCATTCAAAAGAGGCCTCATGCCGTAGAGCAAAATCACCAACATGAAACTATGGTTCACTTCTCACAAAAGACGGGAAACTTTCTTTTTTTGTGTAAAACTAAAGAATAATCCATTAATTCTGAAAATGCTCTTGTATGAATCTGAAAGTTTTGCATAATTAGTTACGAGCAAAGGTATGCGTTCATTTTACGCCAATCGGAGCACATTAGCATACTGTAGGGCTAGACAAGTCGCAAGAATGGAGTTGGTCCTTAGCATTTTGGAATGCACATAAAAATTTAATTTTAATTTTAAGGCAGCATGCACTACCATAAAATTTCAAAAGTATTGAAAGTAGGCCCAACAAAAAATTTGCGCAATACCGCAACGTATGCTGCAAAAATTTTAACTTAGCGAAATTCTTTTAATGTGGCCCCACATAAGGCAAATGATCGTAGTGTTACGCTAAAGCATTCCTATAGCACGACATCTTTTTTCAGTCACAAAATCGAGTAAATGAGGTCCTATCTCTCTAGGCAAGAAGGGACTACTTCCGAAATTGCCTACCACTGCACTTTCAGGTTTGGAAGACCAGCAAACGCCGTTTACAGTTTGGTGGTAAAGTGTATTCCTTCTGTTTTTTTTGTGACTCTCAGGTTTGTGTACTGTATCTAATTGCAATGCCTAAAATTCAAGGTCAACGGTTCCAGGTTAGAGCAAAAAACTGAGCTGCCCATAAATGACATTCAATCACTTTAATGCTCGTTTTAACTTCGGAGTCTTTAACGAAAAGTTGCTTCTGAAAGCAAACTGCATTTTTTTTTACAGTGAGAACTTGATGCAATTGGTCTCGTAGGACTGGATGTTGGTCATAAGTAGTCTAACTGTAGATAACTTACAGTAATCGTTACCATTACCAGACACTGTCAAATAATGATCACTAGCTACTTTTCTACACATTTACTCATGCTACCCACTACGATCCGAGTGTCCAATTTCATCTATTTTGTCAGAAATGATTCGTGTTTGTCTTGGTATTCCACTATTTACTATGAGTGTACAACCTACATACCAAGCCACAAGATAGTCAAACTGATTATCAAACTGAAAATAAATATAAATTTTTATTTACATCACACGTTTAACAATCTGTGAGGAATTTTTTTTTAAAAAGCTCTGCAGTAATTTTAACACCACTGTAAATAATCTCTTGTTAAACTAGACATTCAAAATACCAACTTATCTTAAAAATTTGTTTTATCAATGCAACTATCTTCTACATATTTTAGAGTACTTGGTGTGATGTTCACGTTAGACAAAATCAACAAATTAGACTTAACATCATGTACGGTATGCATCTTTTTTTTTAAATTTGGTTTTTACCACCATACACAATTACTTGGGTCACTTTTACACAAACGTTGATATGATGAATAGTTATCAAATCTTTTTCTCCCTCGTAACCAAGAGTACTGATTCAATTTGCTACAGAAATCATCAAATTCTGAAGCTTTGTTTAGTTTCTTTTACCACAAGACCGCGCTCTAAAACTCCGCACTGCAACGTACAGCAGGGTGCAGGAACACTTTCTTCGGATAAAAACATGGTACATCGCAAATCTAGCTAATCCAAGTTCACATTTAGTGATACATCAAGAGCTCGGTAACCGTTAAGCAAACGTTAAAATCTATAACCCAGTCAATCAAAGCAAATTTCGAAGCGTTTGGCAATAGCAACAATGGCTTTAGTAACATGCATTTTGTTGGGATAGGGAACATCTCCATGATGATAGCAGTCAGTCATTTTGCCAAAACAAGGTCGTGGCTTACGCTGTGAACGCTACTGATAATCCTGTATGTATTTGGATTCCTGAATCATCATTCCACTGCGAGTAAAATAATTTTAATTCGAGTCGAGCCGCGTTTGCAACAGACGATTCTAGCGCCCAGCCGAGTTCGAGTATTTGGTTAACACTTATTTTGCAAGTGACTTTTTTTTTATTTGTTGGTGTAATAACTAAAATGCTGCTTAACAGACGTTGCGGGTCAATGTCTATAACTACTTTTCCAGTTTTTAGGATTTTTAAAAACATTGTTAACTTTCGTACTGTGAAACACCATAATGTCAACAAAATTCGGAAAAATTCCGGAAAAAAATTACCGCACACGAACATTGCCAGCCAAATTCAAATGCGATAGTTCGTTGAACTGGAGTAGAAAATGTAAAAAGTCCGAGCTATATCCTTGAGGCCCGAAGAAGATAGTAGCTCAAGCTATCGAAAATTCGCTGGACAAAGCTGTTGTCTTGATTGTGAAAGTGTGCGGTAATTTTTTTCCGGAGTTTTTAGGATATACCATTAAAATGGTTTGAGCTAGTGGCTTTTAATTTATACCACCAGAAAGCTGTCATTGAGAAGATCAATTGGTATATTTGAACGTCAAAATTGGTCAAAAATTGGCGAAGTTATCTTTTTTTTTTTTTACGGAATTCGAGTTTGGTTGGCATAAATCGAGTAGAGTTTGAGCAGATAGGAAATTTGACACGAACTCGAAACTTTCGAGGCTCGCACATCTTTAGTGTCAAGTCCTCACCTCGTAGCTAGCGAGCGGTTGGTGAGTAAACGTGTGTAATCTTTAGTGTCAATCATTGCCAAGTTTCGTGCAATATCAGCTTCGGTTACGACGATGTAAACATGTTTTCACTATTAAAGAAAGAAGCACCCACACAGCTAACATATAGTAGCCTGGGAGTTTTAAACATTGATAAACCAGTGAATGATACTGCTCTACCTAATTTACTGAATGCAAGTATCACCACGTTTTTGGCCCGCAGACAAGCTCAAGAAACACTATTTGATGTGTTGCGCTATAATACATCACCACTAAATTACAATGCAATAGTGCAATTCCTAATCAACAACAACCACGCACATGCCTATGACATGAAATATGTATAGATATTCCTAAAGAATGTACAGTATATTTACGTTTTCTAACTTGCTCTACTTGCAACCCTGCTTCTCTGCATAACAACGAAGGATAACATGAATAAAGAAAGTTAAAATATTAACATTTGTAGTATAAAACCACTAACAATCACTATAATAAATATATAATTATGTTAGTATATAAATGTTCTGCGATCTTTGTTATGTGGTGTTAAAATCGCACAAAACTATGCAATATAGGGCTATAGGCCTAACCAAGGTGTACATAACTCACAACCCTAGATATGTTCGAGTGGCGGACGTAGTATCAGTACACGAACATGTGTGCACTGTGGGACGCATACACAGTCATGCCGAGACGAGAAGGTAAAAGAATGAACTGTGAAAAATACTGTGCTTTACATTACTGACACAGCCGGCATATTGATTTACTCAATTTTGAGACATCCCCAACTGAATAAAGCTTACGTTCTGATACACGCAGAAGCATAAATTTATGCCGCTGTCTGAGACAACCAATTGTCGGGGAAAAAAAGGTGTGTGTAGCCAAACTATTACTGTATCATAATAGTAACCCATGTGTTTATTGGTTTTTACAGAATAACTATTCTGCGACTATCCTATTGATCTGGCTATTTTGCCAATGAGAAGATCCTGTCGGGGCGATTAAAATGGCGTATTGAATATCAAAATCGGTCAAAATTTATGAAACAGCAGAAATTTGGCCAAAACTTGTCTCTGGTCTCATATCATTGCGCGTCGCACTGATTCTACTATGGGGTTATTACAGGATAAAGACAACTCTTGTAAGTTGTGTACTATTTTTCAGCACGCAATTTCGTGGAATACATTTCAAGTCTGCTTGGAGCGGAACGTTTTTGTAATAAACTGAGCATTTTAAACAAAACTGTACCTTTTCTTTTTATGGAAAGTGAATGTCGCATACTAGTAAAAAAAAAAGGCGCTCTTTCCTATTGTAAATCGTCTCATGGAAAATCAAATTTTTTGTCTTATTAATTCATTTCTTGGACTTATTTACTACCATCTGTTAAGTGAAGGGTGCGCCATCGGATTTCAGGGGGCCATTGCATGGTTAGTCTTCAATAGAGCCTTGGACAGATTGGCATTTTTGAACTGTCGCTTTGCTTTTGATAATTCCAGTGCTTGGAGAAGCTCGAAGTTGACTCTACACAGACTAAATGCAATTTGTTAATACTACTTTACAAATACGGGTAATCAGGCCATTGCTTACATGCAGAGGGTGTCCCATAAATAAAACATCGGGTTGAATTTTTTTTTAGTCCACACAATTTTTTTTAAAGTTCATTAAAAAATATAAAAATAAAAACAGGGAGCACTTTCTGGATACACAATCCAACTTCGAGACCTAAAAAATGTGTCTTAGGCCACTTAAAAAAAGGAAGTTGGTTCTGGGGCATTTTTCTAAAGAAATCCGTGAGGGCGGGCGGAATTTTTTTTATTTTTTTATTTTCCGACCCCTATTTTTCCATACGTTTGGGGGAATAATTTTCTAGTTTGGGTAAAATAAAGCGTAATGCTTCGTACTATGTGTCCACACGATTATTTAACGACAAGAATGGCAATTTTATATTTCAATTTCTCAATAAGGGCTATTTTTTTCTGTAACTACCATTTTTGCCGCGTCGTTTCTATTTATTTCCCGTCAAAAAATCGGTGCGGGAGGGCCTGAGAACCAACTTTTCTTTTTTTAATGGCCTTAATATTAAAAACGTCTTAACAGTAAAACTGTTTTTTTTCCTTAGTGTTTTGAAAAAGAACTTAAAAAAATCGGGCAATTGCAGCTACACCAAACAAATAATAGGCAATTTTTTCTCCACAAAATTTAGAAAATAGGATCCACTTTTTTGGACCTGGAACCGAGTTATGGATAGAGAAAATTGTTTTTTTTTTTAAGAACTTAACAAAAATGTCAACCTGGAATTTTAAGTCCACAGTCCACACAATATTTTAAAGTTCTTTAAAGAAGAAATCCAATTTTGGGATCTAAAATGCGTATTCTCAATCGAAAATATCGTAATATTAAAAGTGTTCTTTTCTAAGTTTTGAAGAAAACGCTTAGAAAAATGGGGCAATCGTGGAAACACTAAAGAAAAATTAGGCAGTTTTTTTGTTACAAATTTCGAAAATAGCACCCACTTTTTTCAACTCGGCATTGTATTACGGATATAGAAAATTGGTTCCTATTTTTTTTAAGAACTTAAAATATTTCAGGTTGTAGGCCACACCCAATATTGTTCATCAAAGTAAATAACTACTGGTTGCTTTCCTGACCACAAACGGGGATTTTTTTCCCTGCACTCACCAGTCTTCGCTGTTAACAAGTCCAGCAAAGGAGAGAAAGTTACTTGTTTACAGTACGTGTTAACAGCCAAGACTGGCTATTGCTGGAATAAAGAATACCCTTGATCTGGTCAGCAAACCAACCAAATAGTTATGTACTTTTATATTATTGAGAATTTCAAAAACTGCAACAATTTAAGGCAGGACACAGAAAAGGTGTACAGTTAGTTCTGAACAAAATATGAAGGCTGCACAAATACCAAATTTACTGATTCGATACCGATCCAGTTTTAAAAATTTTGCCGATAGAAACCCTGACAACGAAGACGGATGTGACACGTATTAGGTTTGGCATTAATGTTTTGTTAATGTTTTTCAAGTATGTCTTCCTGGATGAAGGGGTAAGAGGAAGTATTAAAAATGAGTCGTATTACTTACTTAGGAAGCAACAACAAAAATATTAACGGTGGGTGAACACGCGATATCATACATTAAAAAAATTAGTGTTGTATATAATCCAGACCAACGCGCTTACTAATGGAGATTTACCAGTGTGCTTAAAGCAAATAAGGACTGTACAAAAACAAAACGACTATGACTACCGCACTTTTTCAATAAATACACACATCACTAGGCTTGTATTTCTAGAATAAAACTAGCTCTCGGTTTAACATTATAATTACGTACAAGACAACGGTTTTAACTTAGTATACTACAAAATACACTCGGGGAAATTACGTACTGATTATCGTTATTGCTCTGATATCACAAGAATTTACTGATATGGGACTGTAGATTCCGTTCATTCAATTCGACAGTAAATACTTCAGAACCATGCTAGCATGCATGATCACAATAACCCGACTTACTGCAAATGTTATTACTTTTTGCATTGGCAAGCAGAAAACTGTTCTGGAAGCCTTTGATTACAAATCTACTGCTTGTTACTTGCTACATTCAACAACTCATAGCGCAGCTACACTCGCGTACAACAATGCAACAGTGATTATAACAGGAAGGTGCATAGTCGCAAACCCTCATGATGTGATTGATTGGCTGGCAAAAAGGAAGCTCTGGTGAATTACAAACCCTCATTGTTTTGTGGAGGGACGTAATATCGGATACCATTGATCTGCAAAATAAAAAAAAAATATTAATTTAATTTGGCTGCGTGTTTGAAAGGTTCGCTTCGTTGTACATGAAAGACGTGTTAGTTGAATATGATGGAACCATGAATGAAAATGAAATACCATTCTTATGAAAGTTATCGTTGAGTATTGTGACCAACCAGTCTTGCGGCAAGCTGTTAGCACCAGTAAACCATCCAACAACTACTTTTTTTTTTATTAACAGACAAATAAGGCGAATTACATGTGTACATTAATTATAACTAAGGACATTTCAACCCTTATAAACACAAAGGAGCGCGCCATTGTGCACCATGCAGAGTAAAGTTACGCAAAAATGATGATTCTCCCAGAGAACTTGTTATTGAAGGAGAATCTAAGTACTCGTAGAAGAATTCGACGAAACTGTGTGATAAGATTGGGATCCTTCCCTTTGCCTACGGTGCGTTTTTACTACCCCACCATCTCATTAACGCAGTCATTTATGTAAAACACTGCGTCACTTCCATCTCTACCCCACTTCCCTCTCCCCTGCTCGCGTCCACTCACTCTTTACTTGTGTGAACGCTCGATTCCGTGCAGGGAGGCGGAAGGGCGCTGTTTGTAACACAGTTTCCTCGGATTCTTCTCAGAGAACTTAGATTCTCCTGCAAGAAAGAGTTCTCTGGGAGAATCATCATTTCTCTTTTACAGAATCCTCCTCACTGTGTTACAAGATTGGGATAGCTTAGGAAGCAGTGCTCTTACTCCTCGGAATCGCTCCGAAGATGGCTGCGGCGCCCCTTTGGTCCCACTCAGTAATCACCTTGTACCACCAGACTACCCCAGACCACCCAGGGACCCCACTCATCCGCCACTTCGGCGTCCATATACGGGTTCCATAGGAGGACCCCTGCTCTCCTCAAGGCATATGGCCCCTCCTTGGCTCTAGCCGGACAAACCAAGCTGCACACCGCCAGTCCGGTATCACCAATACTGCCCACTGCACTTGATCTACTATCAGCTTGCCCACGCAACGTCCTATCAAAGGAAACGGGGTAAAAAGCGAAAGAACGGGCCCAGTTTACACTGAACGCATCCACAAACTCTTCCCCTTGGGCATTGTCTCCACGACCAAAAAGGCTGCAATTGGGCCGCCGCCTCTGATGCGAACAAATCCACGTTCGGCGTCCCAAACCTCCTACAAATCTTTCGGAACGCCATGGTACACAATCGGAAGTCAAACGTGTCCCAAAAAACTCGAGACACACCATCCGCTGTCACGTTCAACACCCCTGGCACAAATGCCGCCTGTACCACACAACCCAGCTGACTTCTACGCTGCTCTACGTTATGGACCATAGCATTTAACGTCTGGGATTCCGTCCCCCCCCCCTTTGACGATTAACGTACGACACGGCCATCATATTATCCGAAAGGATTAGTACGACCCATCCTCTGGTCTCCAAATACATCTAGCACCTTTAGCATAGCCAATAACTCTCTCGCATTTATATGCAAGGCAAACTCCCGGGGCTGCCACCTTCCCTACGCCTGCGAATCCCCTGTGGCCACTCCCCAGCCCATGTCCGAAGCGTCCGTTGTCACCACTACTGTGACCTCCACCGAGACCCAGGACTTAGCTACCACCGGGCGACTCACAGTCTTTGCCCACCAGTTCAAATCCTCACAAGACCCTGCGAAAGGCTCCCCCCCCCCCTGTGCACCTCCGCATTATACCAGGTCATCAGGTCGTGTTTCCACCAACGTGTGTGCAGCTTGCCGTTCTCCACGGCGCACAAGCTTTCAGCTTGACCCAACAACCTTTGACGCTTTTAACGACAGTAACTGGGTTCTGTTGCAGCGCTGCAGCCAACCCCAACATACGAACCTGTATCTCTGGTGGTAGCACAAAACGGGCCGTTACTAGATCCAATGTCATACTACAAAACTGCAAAGCCTGCGACGGTACCAGAACACTCTTTCTGTAATTCACGAAAAAGCCTAACTTACGCAAGGTTTCCAACGCCCTCCGCACATCAGGCTGCACACCGGCTGCGGACGGACCTATCACCGCAAAATCGTCCAGATAAACGAAATCAATGCACCGGCTCGGCACAAAAAGCGCCTCACTACTGTCATAAGGTTCATTAAAGTACCTGGGACCGAAGCCAAACCAAATGGCAGCACACAAAGCGGTATACACAACCCTGTCAGGAAAACATTTAACAACCGTCGCGCAACATTCTTTATTGCCACTGAATAATACAGATCGATGGTGGCCATCCACCACCCTGGTTGCAAGTGTTCCACCACCTTGGGTAGCATATCCAAGGAGCACTTCCTTACCACTACAAACTCATTTAAGCCTTTCAGGTTCAAAATTATCCTGACCGATCCGTCAGGCTTTGCCACAGAAAAAAATAGGGGATACAAATCCCACAGACCAGTTTTTCACCCTCTCAATTACTCCTTGAGCTAAAATCTCGCTCAATTTCGGGGCAATCTCTTTTGCATCGTCAAGTAATGGCCGTCTCGTCGAAACCGTAATCAGTTGTGGCGTATTCCCAACTCTAGACCAGCCCCATCGACAATATCCAACACCGCCGGCGATGCTCCAATGGCCGCCAGTCTGCACAATGGCCTCTTAAACTCCCAGCATGCAACGTGCTCATCGTATAAAGCTCTGTTCCAGCTTCAGTTCCCAAACAATCCAACAGCGCACATAACAAAAAATTCTACTCAAACTCGGTAGAGCCGATGGCCCGATGCCTATGCACGCACCAGCGTTCCGCATCGCAAAGAAAATAAAAACCGAACGATGTGCTAATCTTTCGACAAACCTATTTTTCTTTTACCACCACCAAACTTGAAACTACAACGTTTTTCACAGTCCGCCACTCGCAGCTCTTTTCGGTTCGGTCTCTCACCGACTGCGACAATGGGTTTCACTTACGAACTAACGACAGCACGTCCCATACACTATCGCTTCGTTACTCCCCAAATTCGGCTACGAAACTAAAAACAAACACTACGAACCTGATAATCCGTATTAAACCACTGCCGAAACGTTCTCAAGAAGCGATTACCTCCATGTGCGGATGCACCTGGCTAGCCTAAGAGACCACCACATTTTCCGTTCCCCCAAAATTTGCCGTCGCGATGGCGGCCGCCATTTTAATTACTAACCAACCAGTCTCGATAGAAATACTCACCACCAACGTGTAGTGGCCACGCTACTGGCTTGGAAAGATGGCGCACTTCAGGTCAACTGTGAAAACGATCGTACGGAACGAATTTGTTTCAGTAATTCAACAATCATAGCTCCAGATTTTCTGACTACTCGCGCCAGCGGCAAGAAAAAGAGTGGGTAGACGCGAGCAGGGAAGAGGAAAGTGGGGTATAGCTGGAAGTGACGCAGTATTTCGCATAAATGACTGCGTTAATGAGTTGGTGGGTAGTAAAAACGTGCCGTAGGCAAAGGGAAGGATCCCAATCTTGTAACACAGTGAGGAGGATTCTGCGAAAGAGAATAAATGTTTCTCAGGGAAATTATTTTCCGAAGACGACAAGGCAAAAGGATTTTCACTTTTTAATTTTTAGTCACTAAAAACAGTGATGTATTAAAGACAGACATGTCTAATTTACTTTGGTTTAATGGAAATTACTCACACTCACAGTCAATGCAACTTTAGAAGTTTCACGTAAAAGTCAATACTGACGAATTTTCAGTGGCTGATATTCTTTCAACACCGGTCGGGTAACAGTGGTGAGAACTTGACATACTAATAAGGGGAAAAACACACTAACACCACCAAACTATTGTAAATGGTAAAACTACACTTGAATTTTCAAAGAGATCCACCGTTCTTCTTCTTCTTCGGAAGTAGCACTAAACAAACTTTAAAATGCTTCTGTTGCTACAACATGTGATCGAACGCTTTTTAAGTTTGTTTAGTGGTACTTCCGAAGACGACGAAGAGTTGATTCTTCCAAAATTCAAGTGTAGTTTACCATTTCCTACAGTTCCCCGATATCTGCCGCCTTCTTCAGGCCAAGCCTCAAAAAACTGGCAAGCAACTGTACAAACGTTCACATCACAGAGCAGTGCCGTCTCAGCGCACAAAGTAAAAACGGCACACCACTGACTGGGAAAACACCCGAGTGTTGCAGCATTCAAACTCCTGTAACGAAAATCACCTGCGAGCAGCTGAGTCCCAGTCGATTTCAAAATGCTGCAGGAATAAAATCCCTCTGTTGAATGAACAGGAGACTTCCGATCTTAAAATCATGCAGTACTCTGCACCTTGTCTAGTACACCAACTCGAAACATAGGAGATTTTTCCTTACTACGTCACAGGAAGAGGGCAACCCTGTGAGCTACCCTGAGATCATGCGCCGAATTCAAATTTATGAAAGTTTGTACAGTTGCTTGCTAGTTTTCCTACACTTCGTGCCTGAAGAAGATGGCAATATCAGCCACTGAATATAGGGATCGACCGAATCCGAATCCGAACCGGATCTGAAGCCGGATCTTTAGGGTTCGGATTCG
>JAHWFP010224280.1:0-20770 GCA_023313725.1 Lithobius niger | reverse complement strand
TTACACTCTGAAGAGGATGTGTATTGACTGTGTACATGAATGTGTATCCTTCTCAGCCTCCACACGAGTTTTGTACAGTCAGTACACGGTCTGTGCAGCGACAGTGCACATTCTCGTCACAGCTTGTGTACTACCAGTACACAAATTGTGTACTCTCAATACACAGTTTTCGTGGATGCTGAAAAGGTACACATTGACCGTCTTCACAGTGTAGCATTATAAAATTAATCGTTGATGTTTTGAGCAACATTTTTGCAGCATTATGTTCAAGAACAGATAATTACTTCCATCGTTAAAAGCGAAATAAACTACGCAGTACACAATCCTGGTACTCATAACATAAACAGGAATGCCGATGCCAAATGCTAGTTTCTATGCAGCTAGTTTCCATGCAGCTAGGCATTAATTGTCCAAGCAAGAGATGGTATTGTACTCTGTACAATACATTATTACTTATTTGATTTCTCTCCTTGTTCAACTTAGCCCAGTGCTCCAGACATATATGATTTCTGCCCAGTTGACTGCCAACTGTTCTGACTAGTGCTCTGCCTCAAATATCTCGCTATAGGAATTTCGCTTTCGAACCTGTGCATTTCATGCATCAAACCTACCTTGTCATTAAATTTCATCAAATCAGAACAAAACAATGAACGTTATCGTGTCACAGACAGACAGACACACATAAAATCCAATTCAGTCGAGTAGTCAACCTCGTTGCTCACTCGCTCGGTCAATTATTATCTGATTTTCCATCTACTGCTTAAGAATACTGATAACTCTTGAAAATCATACTGTTTTTTTAAACGGGTACACTGTAAACACACCTGTTTTAAAATACACATTTTAAAACTTTTTTAGACGTTTTTAGCTTATAAAAGCCAACGTGAAATATCAGTAAACATTTTGCATTAGTGAAATGTTTAGTGGTAGGCTAGTAGACGGTCCGCGTCTTGAAGTCCATCTTCTTTATCGACCTTTTGTAAATGCTTAGAAAATAAAACACATAAGACATAGCCTAAAAATCATACAACAAAAATTCCAAAGTAAATCGGCTTTCCGTGTTTAAAAAAAAAATGAGATTCCCGGGATTGAATGAAGAGAGGGATTAACATTGTGTTCACCATCTGCCACATTTCCAATCTGTGTTAGTCAGACAGCGTAACAGATCTGGTTACGCAAACCTTTACAATTGAATGCATTTTGATTAAACAAAAAAAAATAAATTTTCGAGTGACAGAATTCACATTTGTTTGTATGCTGCTGTTAAAATTAATTAATTTGTATTTTCCAGGAAACGACCTATTGCTGTTTATTCTGTCGTAGAAAGAGCTGTATTTGTAGAGCAATACGGCGTATTAATGTCTTAATTTGGTCTACGTTAAAAGATATTAATTTAAACAAACTTTAATCTACACGTCTCAAAACTGTAAAACAGTATGTGGTTTTATTTGTTCGCGTACACTTCAGATTTGGTGTAAAATGGGCTTAAACTCACGAAAAGGTTCGGAAATCAGGTGGACGCAAGCAAAAATGTTGTGGAAGACTACTCAGTTTATTGTTCTTTCCCTTCCCAAAGCTTAGCGGTTGTTTACCGCACCAACTTTAATCTATTTTGCTTACCCGCCAAAAACCGTTACTTTCCCAACATTTCAGACAGCGAAAAGACAAAGAACCAAAAAAAATTTTAAAAAAAAAAAAGCTTCTGCTGACGTCAAACGAAAACTTTAAAATTGCTGTATCGGTCGGTTGTGTGCCAACATTAGAGCCATTTGTTTGGGGCCAGGCAACCAGCAACCACTCAGACGGAAGCAATTGTAAAACACACACGGGGCGGGTTGGATTGGCCGAATTGTTTTCCAATATTTTCCTAGAAACGGAAACGCGCACCACTGGCGCTTAAATGAGCAGAAAATTTCACCAATTGATTGAAACTGAAGCTGCGAGCAAAATTATTAGGCTGACGCAAGGAACCGCTCTCCCGCCATTGGCTGAGCCAACTGATTTGAATTCAGGGGGCTCTGCCTACGCCAATCAGCGACCGTGGAGAGCCTCTGCTGGGCTGACGAGCCAGACACGTCTCAGCCAGCCACAAAAGTTTGAGACGTTTGGGTCGGGGAAACAACACGCGATTCAGATCTGATCAGCATAAATGTAATTATTTCTCTCAGTAAATTGCATAGTACGAAAGACCGCTGGCTACCTCCCCCTCTTGGCGGCAAGTCTACAGCCCACCCATTAAGGGAGGGGCCATAGGCCAGATTGAATGCTGGTTCTAAATGAACCCGGACTTTGCTCCCTCCCAAATCTATAGCTGCCTAACGGCTAAAAGTTGCTGTTCGAAAAATTATTAAAATAATTACTCCGTATTTTAACTTTAACGGAACTCGGTTTTGACGGACGAGGACGTGATTTAAAAAATGCAGATAAAATACGGCCAACAGCCAGACACTAATGTTCTTTGTTTGCCAACGAGCGTTAGGGGTTACTGTAATTTAATTTGCTACTAACTTATGTAGCATTTCCAAATTATATTTCGTTGTCGCAGCTTTCATTGTTTATCGACCTTCCACGAATTTTATTAGTACTGTACTAAGAAGGCAACAACAAAATATTAAAAAAAAAACCTGGAAAGATGTGGCCTAGCCTAACAAACAGTTAAAAATTGTACAATGAACTTTCAGGTTTTTTTGTTAATATGGACTTTTCTTTCGAACAATAAGTTACCTGCATGTGCCTAATTTCCCACACAGCAGCACAGATATAAGTTGCATAAGATAGACTAGATAGGTTTTCCTGATTAATTAGATAAATTAGATGTTTTAAGCGTTTTAATAAGTTAGTGTTATTTTTTTTAACTGTAAATTTCAAGTTTCCCCTTGAAAGGGCGATCCTAATTTGCAACCTACTTCATCCAACTTCATCCTACATCACCTAATTTACAACCTACTTACTATGCCTCCAACTTACCTACTTACGGTAGTTTTTATTACTACCTGCTACTACCACTACCTCACCTCCTACAACTATGAATACTAACTACCTCCTGCTACTATCCACTACCTACTTGTAGTTCACCCAAGATACTACAATTATGAATGGTAAACACAATGAATGATGCTATTCGTATTATTGTCTTTTTTTTTCTTTAATCAGATATTATTTTTAATGTTGTAACAGTTCTCTAGACCTGCAAAAACAAGTTGGTCGATGAGAAGGCATATTTAATAATTATCAATTTTGATAATTGAAAATCCTTTCTACCAACACTAAAGCATGAAGTACAACAGGTTACAACAAGCCTACCAATAATAATTGCATCATCAGAATGCCTATCCAAGTCAAGCTTTAAAAATGCTTTTCTAGACAGATTAGTTTGACTCCATTTAGTGTTTTTTTTTTACTTGCTGATATAAGGAAGTATTTGATTTTATGGTGGCTTTAAAGATTTTATGATGCTATTCCTTCACGGCCAACACCTCACAATATTTTTTTTTCCTGTGTTTTATTAGGTAGAAAGTGCCCTCAAAGGATCCGGTAGGTCAGCCTAAAGAAGATCACACTCGTTCAGCAATAAAAGATTACAGCACTGCTATTTTGCCAGTATAACAACAGCCATAGGGCGGCCACAAAACAGCAAGCATTATTTTAGCAGCTAAAAAATGAGGAACTGATTACCGCATGAGTCAAAGGACGACGCACTACATTTAAATTGGAACCAACTATACATTTTTAGTGTAGGCTATATGTAGGCATTACAGAAGTGGAGACAAGTGTTTTGTATACTGCGTTTTATTACGATCTTTTCTTTTTTCATAATAAAGTGTCACATTTCAGCTGCTTCGAACGGCTGGGGCGAATGCTACAGGTACCACACCTTTTAACAAGGAATCGTCTCGTTCACCTCACCAGCAAACCAACACAAACTATGTTGGTCAATAAACATAAATTTAAATACTTCTAAAGTAGCATAAACATTGCATCAATTGATCACTTTTTCTCTAAACAAACTGCAAAGTTGTAAAATATTATGTCTGGAAGTTTTTCACAGTTTTTTAAAACTTTTTTGGGGCCTTCTTAGAACACGAAAAGCTCGTTTTTTTCCGACGATTTTCACCACTTTCAACAGTTACCTTTGGGAGGAACTCCAACTCGACTGGATGCAAGCCAAACACACCTGCTGCGGAATAAAAACGAAGACTCTTTCCCTGAGGAATTTCTTCCCTTTACGATCAGCTATTTTTAAAACAGTCAGGCCTAAACATGACAAAAATCAACATGAATTCGGATTTGTAGCGTGATTTCTATCCAACATATTTTATTTAAGACCCATCACGGTTATAGATTTACTTTTTTTTACCAGGTAATTCATTTTTATACTTGCAGTAGTTAAGCTCCTACCTTAACTATTAGTTTAAGTTACTACCTAATTGTTTTCCTTGCAGCTTTCAGGGAAGTATACAGGTTTGCTACACGACAACGGAATTTTCAAGGTATATAATTTACTTTCAACCAGTGCACTTAATGCACAGTGCTTCGAAATCTGATTTAACGCGAAACTCTTTAAAGCGACAGAGAACAAGGAATTCCTTTTCTTAATTTTTGACTATAACTTTTATTAACCTGGAGCAGGTTTCCTCGTGGCAATTTCACTGGAAGACTCCCGACTTATCAGCAGAGCCGTTTCATTAAGTCGTTTCCCATCATTAAACGCTGTCTGGACTCGCGGTGAAGAAGGCAGGAACTTGTAAGCCTCCGCCGCGCAAATAACGAAGAACGGCAAATAACGAAGTCGGAAAACTTTTGCTCTCGCAAAACTTTTCAGCCTTAAAACTTTTCACATTTCGGCAGCGTAATACGGAACCATCCGCCAGCCAAGCCGGTGCTTCATTCCCTTACAACGAAATTTCCAATTAGCTCATAGCAACCCTTCCCCCCACCCACACACCAATCCCGCTGTTCACCTGTTCTCACATCCCATCCCATCCCAACTCGAGCGACTCGTTGCCTGAAAAGCAGCTTGCCCCACGTTATAGAAGCAGCAGCGGCAGCAGCAGCATAACGGTATTGAAATGAAATACGTTGGCCCCAACTTACTTCATATCTTCCCGCTTCCCTCTTATCGGATATGGAAGGGACGCCAAGCCTTTCTTTACTAGAAGGTCCGTCGACACCGGGACCGACTCAAAATGAAATCTTGGCGCCGCCGAGTCCATTCCTATCATAGAAATTGCCTTCAACAGATTGCTTCGGCGCAACCATTCCCCCAGCCCGGCTCCACCGCGCCGCCATAATAACGGACTATTGGGCTGCGGCGGATGGCCTAAGTGCGAGCCCGGGGCCCCTGCGATGTGACCAGAATGGCAGGCACACGTGCCTCAATCTAGGTGAAAGCTTAAGCCAAAACTTTTTTTTTTCAACTATATACTTCTTCTTGTTGCTAGGGGTTTCTGGAAACCGTCCTGAAACGAATTTGTGGTTTGGGTTGTGGGTGGGATAATTTTTTTTCTCCTTCTCGCTTTTTGCGGTTTTTTCCTTTCCCCTTTTCGAAATGGGTGTTTGTATCTTTTACCTGGTTGCAAGAAGCAATTTTCCCGTATCGCATCTGGGCTCTTCCTTCCAATCCGTCCTCCCACGCCCGCCCGCTCGCTAAAAGTTTGTGGTCGCTCGTTGAGACCCACGTCCAATTTCGAGCAAGCATTCTCGCCTAAGCCCTTTCCACCGACGAGAATTCTCAAAACCAACAATGTAATCCGTCATAAACGATAGCGAGCGACTCCCTCAGAAATGTGAAATTATACTGCAAACCGTTGGTAACATCTCCAGCTGAGAAAAGTGGCGGCGGCAGCAGTGACGATAACATGTTGATTCGATGCAAGATAAATTCATCCTACCAACGAACCTACAGATGGAAACTTTTGGAATATTTATCAACCTTGTTGATTTCAAGATAACAATTGTTACGATCACTGTAAAAACATGTGTTTTTTTAAATAGACAGAAGTTAAAAAACACTTGTAAATACAATCAATGTATAAAGCCTAAAAAGCGCACAACATATAAAACGTGCTCGACGATTCGCGTCAGATTCGACTCACTTTCAAGAACAAATAAAAAATTAAAATTAAATTTTTTTAAAGTCATTAAAGCAACATACGCCTGCCTTATAACTTTCCGCCTGCCTCACAACACCCACGCGATGATTTACCACAGCTTAAGGTCAACTGAGACGGTAGCTTCGTTCCTCGCAGCGAAATCGTAGCTACTGTCTCAATTGGCATTGCGCCTAATAGTCCAGCCAGAAAAACCCATTGATTGTGTCGTCACAAACCGGAATGATTCTCGCATTTTAAAATCACAATTTATAATTTTCTAGGCTAGTGTCTTATAATTTTGCTTCGGCGATCTATTGGAATAATTAATTTTATTTTTTACCGCATTAGTCTATTAGATTTTAGAGCTCATGGTAATTATTAGAAAATTAGCAGATGTACACACAGAGATGAAACGTCATGAGTATTGTACACCCGCAATGCATGATTTAGTGACGAGTCGTTAGTAAATAAAGTTTCATTATATTCAACAGAAAATCTCCTAGACGCCACATTTTAAAAAGGATTTTTAGCAAAGGAAAGACTAACGGTAAAAAAAATAGATCTTTGGGGCCGTACTTGATGTGGAGGATTGAGAAAAATGACGCTGGGAGGTATATCCCTTAAAGAGTAGGAAATTTCAAAGTCCATTTCTACCAGGCAGAACTGGTCTGGACAGAAGTCGAAGTCGGACAGAGCCAAAACAAATGAAAAACAGCAAAACGAAGGCACTCGAATGCACAATGCGAAGTGAAGGATGACGGGCTGTACTGGCTTTTATATGGCAATATTGTAATGTTCCTGGTGGCGAAATGAGGAAACTGTAAATTTTTTTAGCGGCTCAATGTATTTTTTATATTTTTTTATTTAAAAATAGACATGTTTTAGACACAACTAGAAAACGTTTTTAGACATTATTTGTTGACAAGTACATGAAAGCACCTTGCACATAGCTGGCTGAGAAAAAACTTTTTAAAACATTGTTTACATATTGTTGCAGACGTAAAACGCATTTTAAAACAAAACATTAGTATTCAATTTACATCACTTTATAAACATATGCTTAAAACACATCGACAAGTGGTTAAAATAAAACAGTAATGTTTTTATTGAAAGCATATTTTTTTTTAATTTCGTTTAAAGAAAATGATTATATCTTTCATGTGTCGTAAAATAAATACTACTGTTTTACGACAAAAACACTGTTTTAGTTTAAAAACTTCCATCGCCGGTGTTTTTTAAGCATGTGTTTATAGTGTTGAAAAGTGAATGCTTTTTTTAAACGCATTTCAGCTTCTGCGGTAAACGCTAATTTTAAAATTGAAATTTCAAAAAAAATGCTTTGAAATGCTACTTCTAAGCCCACGCTATTTGTAAATCGCTTTTATGTTTTTTTCTCCGCTAAAAACGTGTGAAACACATAATGATAAAGCAATAATAAAGCAAATGAAAATTATTTTCCAAAAATGTTCACCGGGTTTCGCCCCCATCTTCATACATGAAATTCAGTTGACACTTAAAGTAGTTATTTAATAGTTATTTAATTATTATTTCTGTGTGAAGTGCACACCACAATTTTTTTAAAGAAAACAAAAGTCTAAATTGTTAAACTCCTACAAGTTATTCTTCAAATCAATGGAGTTTCCAGCGACCAAGTTAGATATCTCTACACGTAGGGTATTCTATATGCATTCTCCAAAAATAAAATAAAAATTGTATATGCTATTAAATTGTTTCAATTACTGACCATACAACTAAGTTCTGAAGGTCACACTTACTAAGCCGAGCACCGAAGCGAAGTGAACACAGTGGGCTTGGTGTTCGGGGCCAGTAGCCTTACAGATCGGACTCCCTTATAACCGCTACGAAAATTGGTTTAACCATCCAACGGAAAATCCAAATATATCTCCGCATTTATTAATTTTGAGGTAGTAATGTCATTTTCGAAAGAAAGAACCCTTATTATGAAATTTCAACAAAATTAAAACAATTTTGCGAACTTCTCATATCCCACACAGATAACCACAAACAAACAAGCAGACGAACCAACAGACAAGACACAAAAAAGTCAAGTTCTATTGCGTATTAGGCCTCGCCCTCTGCGCTCATTTGGCAAACAAACAACGGAAAAAAATAGAAGGCGGCATTTGTGGCTTTTGGGGTTTTGGGGTTTCACAATTTCGGGCGAATGTGAAATTCAGGTTTTCAGCACGTTTTATGATGATAATGATTGGTGGCCTATTTTTCGTGCTTCTAACAATTTCAGATGCCCAACAAATACCGTGCATGCCAAGTGTCTTGTATTTTATAATTATGTTAATCTAAACACGAAGTTAACTCTATATCGACAAACACCAAAAAATAAAAAAAAAAGAATTTTGATTTAAAAGAACAACATGGTAACAAAACTCAAAGACAGCGTTTATTAGTGCAATTATTTATTAGTAATTTTTCAGGAATGGGCAAGTATTCAAGTATAGAAGGGGCAAGTACTCAGCTTGTTAACGAAACCACTTTCTCCTAATAGTGTAAATATATTATTTCCGTTAATTTGAAGCCAATGAATAAATGCAGATGCAAACCTATTTACGTTGCCTTTTGGACTTAAATGTCAGACTGCCTGAGCGGGAATTGAACCCACGACCTTTGAAACCAAAAGCCAAAGTTCTACCGCTCAGCCATACTGATATTTGCTTTCTGTCCTGTTTATAAGCCAATGAAGTATCGGTCTATGCGTATTATTATTTCCTTTCATGCAAAATGTATGTGGGAAGCATGTTTAAAAAAAATCTATAAGTTTTTTGTTTTTTTTTATCATTGTTATTTGGCATATATATCGTTGTGGGTCATGTATAGGAAACCTGCGGCCCCATTCTTACTTTCTCAAACTACCAATTTACAACTGTTAAGTCTAATTAAAGTTTAAGCCCACCAACGACTGTGGCGAAGATCACGTTTTCCTGTGCCGATTCAGATAACCACACTATTATCTAACCTATAAACCAACCCTTTGTCTCACGACTGCAGATGATAAAAAAAATAATAAATGAATAAGCACAAGTAAATTATCAATATGCAGCCTAACCCAGCAAGGTGTCTACACACGTTTTTTTTTAAATTAATTTATAATAACAACGACTATCTCTAATATTATTACTTCTGCACACTTGTATACAGTTGTTTTATTGCTGAAGATATTCTCCAAAGATACTTCGACCACCTTTTCTTTTAGGCTACTGGGACACTGTTTTTATCCTATTTTTTTTTTTTTACAAATAATAACAAAAGGTATAGCTCCTAGGCCTGTTAGGTCTTCAGGTCTTTAAGCGCATTAACTTAAATTGTCAGTTAGGGTTTAAAATTATCGGTACATCGCATTTGGAACATTTTGGTAAAAAATTTTTAACCCGACACAATATTCGCAAGAAACGTGCCATGATCCGTACAGCACAAGTTTTATTTTTTCCATTATTATTTTCGCATTAATTTCCAGTGCTGCTGGTTAATTAAAAAATTAAAGACCAACATTTTCATCAAAATGACACGCAGTTAACAAATTAATGGTACTAATATTGGTTGGTTGTGTCGCTCAGTCTAGCTTCGAATGAGGGATTCAGTCATCAACAATAAATATTTTATTTTTCAGGTAATATTCTTTAAGATTTTGGTTGCAAGGAGAATTTCCAGTAACCTCCATTTTTTTTTTTTCAAATTATAGCCTTTTGCAGTTTTTCCAGTATCTGTTCAAAGCCTTCACGCAAATGAAATTTTAACCGTCGTCTGGTTCAGAAAAATAAGGTTAAATTCCAGTTTAACTGACGACACCGCACAAATTGGCTTTAGTGCAAACCAGCCAAGCATGTTAAAAAAAAAACCACTATTCAAATATTCATTCTATTAACAAGCACTTAAATAGTGCAAAATAGTATTTCACTAAAAGAAAACAGTTTTTAAAACGGTAATAGTATAAACCAGTATTTATTTTAACACTCCCTCTTTAATTCTAACAAGGAAAAATACAGTGGAAGACGTTTGCAACGCATAGTCGAAGTAAACACGACTGCAATGGCATGATACTTCAAGACCCGAACATAAACACAATAACAGCTCACTTTCCTATATATGACTGTCTAACTTCAGTATTAATTGGTTATTATGTAGGATTATGGCTCCGGCCATTGTCACAATATTTATCGTAACAAAGGGCTTTAAACAGCAAACAGCTTAGAAATCTTCCAAGTTTTAAAACGGCTTAAAAATCTGGCACGAGTTAGCGACGATTATCATTAGGGCCGGAGATGAGGAGTATAATAGGATAAGAAAACTAACTGACAAATCTCATAGTCCAAACGGCACGAGCGACCAGAACCATCCACAAATAAAATTCGCACTCAAAGTGCCATTAACGGCCTCAGGATGAGTGGCTGTATATCTATTTTAGCACCAACAGGACTCATTAAATAACTCTAAATCCCGTCAAAAGGACAACCTCCGAGTGAGCTAAAAGCGGATACCATTTCAGTTTCTCGAAACGTAAGCGCCGCCGTCATTTGGAGAAAAGACAAAATGCTCCATTAAGAACAGGCAATTAGCAACACCCTACGCAAATTCTACGCCAATTACAATAAAAGTCGTATTAATGAGTGCAAACATCTTAACAGCAAACACTGCCGAGGTCACGTGGATGCCGACCGCACACTAAGCCGGCCAGCTTTCCATTTCCAAACACATCAAACAAATACACAAACTAAGTGAGAAAGAGAAAGCCAGGGTTGGTCTCAGGAGCAAACGTAAAAATGTTAGCTTAAATAATGCAAAATCCCGCATTATGAGGTGAGTCCAAAGTCTCCTTAATTTCAGTCTCGCACCACGCCACCGCAATATTCAAAACCCTAATGTAGCTATTATTAAGTCCTCTCCTTTTGCATTACGAAACGGCCCTCACCTATCCCTCGAGTCAGAAAAGAGCGATATTTAGCGCAATCTAATTAGCCGGAATTACCGAGGTGGAATACTGGTTTGCTAAATAAGAGAAACCCCTCGTGGACGGTACGTGGACCACACTCGGGCAAAAGTGGGCAACAACAAACGGCGAACGCACGTACACACACTCTGATGTTATCTCATCCAGTTTTATCCCTAGCGACCCAAGAATAGACCTCTCACACCCTTTTAATGGCCGAGCCATCAAAAACGAGGAAGAAGAGATACGGAACACAATAGAAGACACGAAGGACACAGTTTGAGGGGGTGGGTGTGGGGGAATTTGGTGGGGTTTCGGAAAGACTATATTTAAACTCTTGCCCAACAGAAAAAAAGGGGTAAATAAAAACGGGTCAATGACATGGTAGTCAAGTCGACCACTCAAAAACCCACGGCATACGAACCTGGTTTGTGGAGTTGCGATGGTGTGCCTCAACGAGCAGCTCAACACTCTCCCGTTCCGTCCCGTCCCGCAGCGCGCATACATCGGGTGTCGATGCCGGGGCCCAAGCTCCACCAAATGGCAAAAATCCCCTGGTTATAAGGCACCGTTTCGTCCTTCTACGAGCCGCCGCCCGCCTCCTAGCACACCCCGATTAATCTTATCGTCTCTGAAGCTGACAGCAAACCGTACAGCATCCTAGACAGCGACTTGTTGGGACCCCATCAAAGAATCCACCCTCTATGAAGTAGGCCGAACAGACAACAGGTATTATTTGCAACGCCACAATTGCAAGATTTATACTCTTAATGCCGTATGGGGAGGGAGATAAACGGATGGAAAGAATGTAGGTAATAGAGAGAAAAGGAGACAAGAGAAAAATAATATCGCAGACAAAAATCACGGGAATTTACGACGCTTAAAAACAGAGGGGCTTGCAAGCGAGAGTTGGAAGGGGGCGGGGGGGGGGGGGGGGCTTAGTTCAACCTATTCCAGTAGGAGGGGAGAAAAGTGGTCGATAAACGCACAATATGCCATGCTACTGTAAAAAGCCACCCCCACTCCCTCTATGAATTACTCTAATGTATTTTTCCGACGTCATTTATGCTCGCGCAACCCCTTTCTAGACAAACCGTAACTGCACTTCTGCTGTTCTTATTGGTGGTTCAACACACCCCTGGTGGACATAAGAGCATGCTAGCTATTTGGAATGGGCCAACTACAATGGCCGTCTGCCACTCAAGCGCAGCCGGCCCCAAAACGGGGAGAGGGCTGCACGTGCTGTCCAGGTCTCCCTTGGCTTGTGTGTAGCCCACCTATAGACGAAACCATATAAGTTTGGTGTATAACGAGTATTACATTTACTGTGTATTTCATACAGCCTACCGGTTTTTATTTTTCAAAATTAAGTGGTCCTGCATATTCCACTGAGGGTACATTAACAGAATACTTAGAAAACAAACAAAAAACGAGTTGTAGGCTACTTTAAAGTCAGAGCGGGTTTCAAGGCAAACAGTCCGTTAATAGAAACCGTGAAGTGTTATAAAATCCGGTTTTTTTTCCCTTTGTCGTAACCTCCTGGTATTTAGTACTCGAAAAAAGTATTAATCAGGTTACTTCGCTTACATGTTAGTAGAGAAATGCATGAGGGGTTGCCTTCTATTTGTAGAAGACATATTTTTTGTTTAAATCGATTTAAAAACATGTTAACGTCATGGTAATACCACCGATAACAGCTCTGCCATCAGTGGTATTGCCATGACGTTAACCATGACGTTAACTAGAAGAACAAGTGCTTAATATCTATCGATTTTTAATAATCACGAGTTACATTCTGTAAAAAAAAAACCAACCGTTTGCGCGAGGTATTTTTGCCATCCTGGGAATGTAACGAGTGACTGAGAAAAATGATCTATGCTTAAACTAGGGTCAAATGATATTTGCAACGGAAATACCACGTTGCATTAAAAACAAGATGGATGGATCAAGACCAAAAAATTACCAGATAAAACCATTTTTTTAATGCAACGTGGCATTCCCATTGCCAAAAACTTATCTGATAATACCATTTGTAACCATTAACAGGTAATTTTTTGGGCTTGGTCCCTCCATCTTGTTTTTAATGTAACATGGTATTTCCGTTGCATATATCATTTGAC
Source organism: Lithobius niger (assembly GCA_023313725.1). NCBI lineage: Eukaryota > Metazoa > Arthropoda > Chilopoda > Lithobiomorpha > Lithobiidae > Lithobius > Lithobius niger. The sequence goes on along the minus strand of JAHWFP010224280.1, from coordinate 7,598 downwards.
CCTAGCTTAAGCATAGATAGTTTTCCTCAATTACTCGTAATTATCGAAAACCGATCGATATTAAACTCTTGTTCTTCTGGTATTACTACTGATAATCTGTGCATAACTATATTAACTAAAGTGAAAATTTAGTATTACTCATTTTACTAGTATAAGTAGCCTAAACAAAGAAACTAAGCAATGACAATTAAAGCAATAAGAAAAAAAATATACGCCGCAATTCATCAGTTTAATTAACACAGAAAGTGGCACAGAAAGTTGAAGTTTGAAGAAAAAAAAAACAGACAGTTAAAGAAGAAGAAAACAAAAGTCAACAAACAGAAAAAAAAAAACTAATGAGAGCAGGTTTAATCACCAAGTTGAAGGTGATTTGGAAGGAAAGGGAAAAGGATGCCGTACCACTTATGCCAGTCCACGAATTTGAAAAGTTTAAAATTTAAACAGTAAAAGGGCCGGTGGGAGCTGTAGTATAGTGTTCAGGCCTCTTTAGGAACGAAGTCAAATCAGAAAGACTGATTTGAAGACTGCAACAGATGGTGAAGAGACAGTCGAATTGAATTTTAAATTCGAATATGCCTAACAGCGTCTGGATTTTCGCGTAAGGCGGCTGTGCATAGAAGAAGCGGTCATGTAGCCTCATGTAGCCTGATTACGCCTTTTGAGAGATTCATGCCTATTTACAGAAAAAATATCTCCGTTTATTTGTTTTACTACGTATTACAGTTTAAGACAGGTTAGTTATTTAGCTCGTTTTTTTTGGAGGAGCTTAGCTGTGAGCATTAAAACTTGTATTGAAAAAAAAATTATAGTTTTCTTGAAAACCTGAGTTTACTCAACTGCAAAATTTATTTTTTATATATATCTAAAAATTCCTTTTGTATAATGATAAATCAAGAGTTTAATTTGGTCAGCTCTGGATGTTGCCTATAGATCGATCACTTCAAAGTTTCTGAACTGGCTACGTGAAATTTAATATACATGTGTAATTTCCCCATGAACCTTTTTAGGTTGAGTTTGGAGAGAAGTGCTATAAATGGGCAGCCTTTTTTGAAAACGAGCCAAATAACTTTAAAAGAATTTAAAAGAAAACCGTGAGATGTAGCCTACGCTGATGTTAAATAGTACTCACTGTAGCCTAGCTTAAAAAAAAAGCAACTCTTTCCACAGCAACTTATAAGATTGTTTTCTTTGTAAAACTTGCTTTCAAAATTTTAACAATTTACACGCAAGTGGCATTAGTTTCTGAAATTTATTTTCAACCCACACGAAAATCAACGACTTATTCCTTAATAGTGAAAAATAAACTTTAGCACCAAGGTTCGATCCAGGGACGCTGCTAAGCGATGTGCTTTTCTCGCCCATACCGAAGCTTTCCTGTTTGTTTTACTTCAATTCCTTATGTTAACTGTGTTATGTTTCGTTTATCATTTCCACTCTTGCCCTTCTCTCCTTTTTCCAGCCTCCCTAGTTTTGAACTGAGGTATATTTTTGACAGAATGTAGACAATAAAGTAAGCTTTCAACTTGTACTATATAGTTATTGAACATTTATTTATGGTCATCTTGGTCATCTTAGCAAATTCCCTGTTTTAAACAAATCTTAGTTTTGCTGGCAATGATTTCTGAGAAAGAATTTATTTGCCTGTGTCTGCCTCACTACGTCAGTTACACACATCTAAAATAAACTCAAAAAACCGTGTAAACCCTTCACCTACATGTAGTACTACCCATCTAACCCATTAGTTCTATAATACGTAAAGGGATCCATAAACTGACACAACCATTGATCCAAACCATTTCACCCTACATTACACCTTTCACAAATTATCAAAATTAATTTCATACAAATTCTGGCAAGCTTCCACCGAAAGCAGGCTGAAGACGGATGTAGATGCTCTAGTGCCTAAATTGGTTTATTGCAGGTAATAAGCCTTGCGTCACTCGTCACCTTCAACGGCTATGGAATGTATTCTGGATAATATCTCGGTTCCCTGCGGTGATCGGAGGTTTCCCGGATCGAATGCATATCCCTTTACACATATTTCTCCTTCAAAAAATCTAGAAACGTTCAAAAACAATTGAGTCGTTATTTACCAAAAGCAGTTTGCTTCAGATGACGTAAGGACCCAAGAAGTTTACAAAATTAAAAAATATAAATTGCTTTTCTAAACCAACTCTTTCGGATCATTTTCTATAAAATCAATAGAACTTAATACAACTCGGGAATGACAAAAGGCAGCAAAGGGGAATAAATCAAACTTAACGGTCAGGTTCAAGTTTTCATCAATTAAAACCTGGTATTAACATAAAATGTTTCAATGTTTAACGGAGTTTCTAATCAATTTTCTCACAACCACACTCGTCATACTGCAACAATTCACAACAGCGTTAGCTAAAAAATCTCTAAGGCCAACTATAAGCTGTCGCTCATTTAGGCCTTAGCTTGCATATCCTTAATAATTTAGAGGAATTAGTTACAGTATTTACAGCTGTCACAGTAGTTACAGTATTCGTTACAGGAATTAGCTATAGCTCTCTTCGTAAAGTATACCATACAAATAATTACCCATAAATCTGAAGGGATCTTATTTTACTTTAGTTTGCGGTCAGCAATATCTAAACTTAAGCTGAAAAAGGAAAAACTGTACCGCAGGTCTACGTGAGTACGTATTTTATTTTTTCCTTCCTTAGCAAAATGCGCAGAAGAGCATGAAAATACACAAAGCATAGCAATATTACAACAGGTGCATTTCAACTTGCGCAATACTAAAATACAATTCGAAGTTTCCACTTTTGGCAACAGTCAAGCAACTATCTGAACCTAACAGCAGTTAACAAATATCTGCGTTTTTGCGAGGTCATATTTCTGCCATGTGGGATCAAATATTTATTTGTTCTTTTGGGGGAAATAATTTCGAAGAGGAATAAAAATTAACATTCTTCAGATACCTGCATGGTTCTAAAACTTGAAATTTTTACAGGTTAAAAAAGGAACCGACAATTTCAAATAATTGGCATAGAAACACCGTTAAAAGAGTCCAAATCTTCGTCTTCTTTAAAATTTTAAGATGTTTTCTTGGGTGAACAGACATAAATAAATAAAAAAAATAAAAAAGCAGCGACAATAAGCCAAAAATAACAACACTTAAATTATAACAGGAATGTATTTATTTTATTTTATATTGTTTTAAGTCCGTTGAGACTTGAAAACGTTTTAAATTTAAAGCAGATGAAAATTTAGGGTATTTTCATAATGGCTCTGTTCGAACTATTTTGCAGTTCCGGCTACATTTTCACCCTGTAACCATGCATTCGTATCTACTGTATAATTCATCTGGAAAGCTTTAATTTTATCACATAATACTGTACTCTGCATTCCAAAGCTTCTCAGTTGTTTTTTGTGCTAAACACCATTTGCTTTATTTGACTATTAAGTTGAATGCATGCGATAACTTCACTTTTCAACAACAATATTTAGAAGAGGCGCAAGTAGGAGACAAACACGTGTACACCTGCAGATAGACTAGACAACTTTTTACAATACTTTCCCGACATGCCAAGAATAGCAGACATCTCGTTTGTCTTTCATTATACAGGCATCGGAAAAACCAGCTTGTCGTTAGATCGTCTGCATGTTGGTGTTTCCACAGTAACACATGCTGCAAACCAGCTGAATTTTCGTGACTGTAGATTTGTAAAATATAATTACACTTCAAATTATGATGCGACTTAGGTATGATGCGACTTAGGCGCGGAAATGAAATAGTAGGACAGCGGAGTGTGAAAATCGTAAGCTATTCGTTAAGATTTTACGTAAAATGCACGTAGATTATACTGAAAGTATACAAACAATTACATAAGCATATTTGTAAATGAAGCATCGGAAACAGTACAGGCTGAAGAAGGACTTATGGAAAAACATGAGAAAACATAACTTTTAATTTTAGCAGAAATGACAATTATAATTTTGTCTGCTTTTTTGTTTTTTTTTTCTTTTCGAGTTTTATGTTTTTCTAGTAGCTACTTTCCCCATAAGCCTTTCCCCTATTATCAGCGTCGATTGCTCGATTTACCAAGATGCTGGACTTAATGGCTTTTTGGTCTTTATACCACATTTTTGTGAGAATAAGTGCAAATACAAATATATTCCTTCTAGATACGAATTTTTCTTTGCTCACTGCAATCGGATTCCCTGCACTGCAGTCTTCACAGTATTGCCTTCAGATAAGTCGTAGCGGTGTTCAGGGAAGTAAACGTTTATTAAATTTCTTTAATGTAGTCGATTTGATAGAAGAAGTTCACATAATTATTATTCATAAGTTTCATATATCATTGAGCAATGTTGGTTGGAGTGCATTGAGTTCCATCAGGTTCGCAGGATTTTTGGAGTTGTCTGAAACACAACTCCAAAAATCCTGCGAAACTGATGGAACCCAATGCACCCCAACCAACATTGCTCAATGGATATATGAAACTTATGAATAATAATTATGTGAACAACAAGTTAAGGGTCGGGGATAAGGAAAGAAGAAAGACTCCCTTGTGTTTCAGACAAGGGAGTCTTCCTTCTTTCCTTATCCCCGACTCTTAACTTGTTGTTCTATTATTTAGTTGTGTCCAGGTAGAACCGTAGAGTCCTAAATGGATACTGAACTCTTTCGATCTCTCTTCTGTCTACTGCCAGGACTTGGTGCCTTGATTACTACTGTTTTTGGCACATTCTCAGGCTTCATATGTCAGGCCCTAAAGTCAGGTGCAAAGTTAAGATAGACCTATGACCAATCCTTAGAAGCTCTGAAGCAGTCTGGGTCACTGGAAAAAGCTGCCAGTTCACTCTAACTTGCTGCTATGGCGAGGGCCATTAGCAATGCGTCCTTCTAAATTAAGTGGAGTAATGAAGATGACCTCCTGGGCTCATATGATGCTCTAGAAAGACTCGCAAAGACAAATGGTAGCACCCATGTTGGTCCCAATTCCCATAATCTTGGTTGACTCACTCCGAAAGTTGTCTAAAATTGGACACAATTACACCGTCCTTAATCTCCTCTTTATACAGGCATGCTAAGACAGAGTGATACACACCGATTGCCATAGTGGACAAACCTGGTTGAAATTAGCTTTCTAAAAGTTTTGAAAAACTAGCTATTGAAAGGTCGCAGGGATTCACTTCCTCTTTCCTGCAATAATCGAACCACCATTTCCACTTAGACTAGAAGACTTTCATCGAACTTGATGGCTGTGAAGAGCATATCAATTTTGAATTAACCTGTGGACCACTGCTAGAAAGGATTTCCTCAAAGTCTTCAGGCATAAAGATAAAGCGACGTCAGGTTTTGATGTATGGCACTCCCTCTGCGTTGTGATAGGAGGGCCTCCCGAAGTGGCAACTGGATCTGGTCCGTTTTCCTCGGCTCCATTCCTCCAGTACATTTAGGACATATGTTTCTGGGTTGTACCGTGACACCAAACTCGTGGTGAATTGTGAACAGACCTGTCACCTTCTGCATCATTGAACTTGATCACGTTCTTCCTCCTCGCTTGACATAAACCACTGTCGTGGTGCTGTCCAACTACCGCGCTTTGAAGGAATAACGTCCACGTCACCACAGCGTTTTTTACTGCTCTCCACTTCAGAATGTTTGTGTGCAGTAATGGATCCTCCGATGACCATTTTCCTGATGATTGTTGTGAATACTGGTCCATTCCTGATTTGACGCATCTATTAACAGCAGAAATTCCGGTAAAAGGGGATTTCTAAGATGCGAATTTTCAAATTGCGATGCTGCTATCACCAATCCAAATATGATTGAGGATGGTTTTCCAAAGAAAGGAGATCCTCCCAATATCTTCCGATCCACCATTTCTGTCTTATGGAACCAGTGAAGTACTTGTCCTCCAGGCACCTAGTAGAACAGAACTGTCCATCGCATCCAACATTCCAATTACTTCGCTCAATTCCCTGGCAGTCTGAACATGTCTTGTTAAAGAATCCACTAATCCCACTCTCCTTTCCACCAATTTCCTTCCTAGGAACTTTGCCACATCAAAATGTGCCCAAAAAAAAACGTTCGACTTGGTGCTAACCTAGATTTTAATACATTGACGCCCAGTCGTAAATTCGAGAAAAGAGTAAGGCACAGCTGTAAATTTTGAAGAAGAGCCAATTGACACAGATTCTTCATTAACCAATCGTACAACAGTATGTGCAGGTTCAGGGTCCAAGCAGTATAGGTATCTCAGCACCAGACGAAGAACTGATGTAAAAACGTGACGTGAGAAGTCCGAAAGGGAGCATCTTGGAGTGATACACTTTCCCGTCTATGATAAAGCAGAAGAGATGAAACACTAAAGGGTGCAATGAGACCGAAGATTAGTCTCGGTTCCCCCATCCACTTTGGGATGACAAAGACAGATCTGTAAAATCCCTGAGTGTTCATTGGAAAAAAACTTACGGCAGCTTCATCCAGGAGTTATTCTATTTCTGCACACAACAACGGGATTACTTCTGGACTTATCAACCACGCTGGAGGATCATCAGACAGTGCAGCATAGCTGGCAAAGGGTGGACTGGATCCAGAGCGAACGATTGAACAAACATACACACCTTCCGTTAAATTCTCCCATGCATCCAAATGATTTCGATTCCTGCCCACCAATGGTCGGTGAAGAGGTGCAGGTGACTCATCGAGAGAGTCAGGATCTAGAGAATGGCCTTCCACTTCCTCCTCCTTTGGAACCCAAGAAACTACTTCTTTGAAGGTGGGAAGCCTGTTTCGTACTGCTGTCCACCTCGTTCTTGACTTTGTTGGTTTCCTTTGTCCATTGGTTTTTTATGAATTACCCCTGAGGAACCTGCAAGAGGGTGGGGCAGATTAATCTTGTGTGCATCCCGAAAGGATCCTTCCAAAACAGTGAAGCCTAAGAGAATCTCTGGAATCTATTGGTCCTATTTAGGTTTATTGATATTTAAGTTTTTTTTATATATTTTGAGATGCATTCTTCTTGTTTTTTAATTTTGGTACATAGTCTAATAATTTCCCATTAAACAGGAGAGTGGAGCCATGAATAGGAAGTAATCTAAGTTTCCCCATGATAACCTTAAGTATTCCATTTAAGATGTTTCCAAATCAGCACCCCTGCGTCGGAATGTTTGATTGAACACCAATACTATTCCCCAGTTGAGAGACTCTACGTGGAACGAAGATGCCTTCTTTTTAGAAGTTGTAGTACTTCTTCTAATCTTGTGGTGCCACCAGAAATGATTTGAGGGCTGCAGTAGCTACCGATTAAACAATCTCCGCGTGAGAGCTAGCCTGAAACAAAAATCTCAAGAATCTCTCGTTTTCTTCTGAATGTCGAAAAAGCATCTTAACGTGAGGTAGTCAGACTAGTCTAAGCTGAAGTTCCACTAGCATCTCTTCTGGTAAAAAATTGGCCTCATCAAAAGTCCTGAATTTTTTGGCAAAGGGGCGCATTAGTACCGATGTGCCAAAAGCAAGATTCATCTTTCGCTGAATAGTGAGAATGCAAAGGCTTTCCACCAAAATTGATTTCTGCCCTAGATTCCACCCAGCTTTCCACCCAGATTCAGCATCACTC
>JAHWFP010224277.1:0-24259 GCA_023313725.1 Lithobius niger | reverse complement strand
ACATGTAGAAGAGAAGCAACTGTAAACAGGAAAAAAAAACAAGTTGGCTGACATGTAAAAGAGAAGCAACTGTAAACAGGAAAAAAAAAACAAGTTGGCTGCTGACATGTAGAAGAGAAGCAACTGTAAACAGGAAAAAAAACAAGTTGGCTGACATGTAGAAGAGAAGCAACTGTAAACAGGAAAAAAAACAAGTTGGCTGACATGTAGAAGAGAAGCAACTGTAAACAGGAAAAAAAACAAGTTGGCTGACATGTAGAAGAGAAGCAACTGTAAACAGGAAAAAAAACAAGTTGGCTGACATGTAGAAGAGAAGCAACTGTAAACAGGAAAAAAAAACAAGTTGGCTGACATGTAGAAGAGAAGCAACTGTAAACAGGAAAAAAAAAACAAGTTGGCTGACATGAAGAAGAGAAGCAACTGTATAAATTGGGGTAAAAAAAACAAGCTCGGCCGATGTAGAGAGAAGCTGTTTATTAGTAAAACCAAATTGGCCCGATACTCACTGCCAAATTTGCACAAACCTTGTAATTTGTTATGGTTCAAATTTTCGCCAACATTGCCGTAGCAGGTGTTTTTAAAAATAAAAATAAATACATCTGACAAACAGAAATAAACAGTCACTACAATGATACATTGCCCGTTAAATTGTACAAAATGGTAACGAAGACAAAATAAAGTTAAGTTACGTTGTGTTGAAGAAAGTATTGCGAACTGGACTTACACATCTCTTTTTACTATTTTGCACGATTTTGCACGCAATATTGATCTGTGACGTGTGTCGTGTTTTCAAATGTATTTTTGTATCTTTGACAACGCCTGGTAAGGTTCTGCAGGCCCAAATTTGAACCATTTAAAATACAAGGTGTGTATCTTTGCTACAGGGTAGTATTAGGCCCACCTTGTTTTTCCAATTAAACTTATCGAATTTTACCATTGCATGTTTTTATGTTAAGAGTTTAAGTATTTCGGGTGCAACACGGCGTCACTAAGCTTCCTAGAGAAAAGTGTACTGATTGAATTGAAGAGTGAGATGTTGAAGATCGGTGGGTAGGACGTGGAACACGAGCACTTTGTTTAACCCACGAAACAGCTCAACTCTTCAGAGAACTAAGCGCTGAATCAACACCTCATCAAAGTGGTTCAATACAAAGTAGAACTATGTTCAATACAAATATAGATAAAGAATGCAGCTGGCCCAAGTCACATGGATTCTGTCACAGTTCTGAGGAAATGTTTGCGCTGGTTGAGTGAACGAAGCGAACGAAAATCACTGTTTATCATAGGAAACAACACCTTTCCTAAATACAATTTGTAAGTAGCAGGCTAATTATTTAGTCAGTAGTAACAATGAGCGACTTTCTACGTTGGATAAAAGGTCATTGGCCCCCAGCACAAAAGATCTTTAGAATACAGAATGCTGATATTACAACTCTGTGATGACAATAATCTGGGACAGTCAAATTTTATAGATCAAATAGTTTGTTTATGAGCTGAAGCATTAGGAAAAGTATACACTACAATTTGCTGAAAAGCGTGATCAGCTGGAAATCATAAATTGTTTGATCTTTTTGTGTCTGATAAGTACGTCAGTGGCATACGAATTTCAACAAGAAATGTCCTGGGGTATAAATCCAACAGATACAGGCGTTACAAGTACGGCATGACATTTACAGACGAATAGTGACACAACATGTAGTCATTTAAATCTTATTTAAAGAGGTGCACCAATAAGAAACCTTCTCGAGCGAAGCGAAACGACGCCAACGGAGCGAGCGATGTGGCTAGTTAAAGAGTAACGTATTGAGGATGGGTGGACGGTACGGGAGTCACGAAAACTTTGTTAAACTCGCCGAACAGATCTAAATCTCCAGAGAACTAAGCGCTGAACCAACGCCTCATCAAAGTAGTTCTTCAGGATTCAGACAATTTTTTAATTCTCAACTTCTCTGACATTTCCAGGTTTTTCAGGTGCATCCAACTGCAATTTCCAGGTCTTTACAAGATGCTTTGTTAGGGAAACAGGCAGTAGGTAATGATTTTATTAATATTTGTACGAAAATAATGCAACATCCCAGAGAATAGCTGTTTAGGGACTAGTCCAGACAGGACTAAACGCATACTAGCCTAAGATTTTGTCTATTGAAGTTATATCGAAAATACTTGAACATATTAAAGCACAAATTGAAATATTGCTTCTAGGCTAGTTTAGGTTTTTCTTTCTGATCTGCTTATTCAATGGAACTTACAGATCAGACACAAATGCATTTAATAAAAAATTCCCTGTCTTTTCCCTGATTTTCAAAAAAAAATCTTGTTTTCCCTGAAATTTCCCTGAGAGATTGGCTCTATTTTCATTTTCCCCGAGATTTCTAGGTTCTCCAGGTTTTCCAGGTTTTGTCTGAACACTGTTCTTAAACGAGCGATGAATTTTTCGATACCTCAGAATGACGTCACCGGTGATGCATCGTGCTCATCGAAGCCGGTGGCGATTTTCCCGCTGAATCCAGCGACAAAAGATGGCAGACCTCTAGTAGTCGTTCGCTAGGATTATTTACGTTAACGTAATTAACAGCTGGTGAAGATTGTCGAAACGCAGTATCCACAGTAAGCTAAAAGAGGGTAACACTTGTTATTACTTGCTAATACTTATGGTAAAAAGCCATCAGCGAAAATTATACCCTAGAAATAACATAGTTCAGCAAGCCACCTTATTTCTATAGTGTATAATTTTCGCTGTTGGCTAATTTCCAATTTTCCTTAATATTATTTACAGCGATTTGTGTCTATTTATTACTCATGGTATCACTTGATCATAAGTAATAGACGTAATTATCGGCCAATATTTAACGGAAAAGTGCTTAGCAACGCCCTTGACAATGCAAGGATTGACTGGTGAGCAAATGATGGTGAGCATAAAAAAAGCAATTCTTTCGTGACATTGGTCTCCATTTCGCTCATCGATGCATCCATCAACTACATTCTACAACAACTGACGTGTGACGCCACTTTTGATGTCAGCGGTCGCTTTATTTGGAATCGGTTGCTGAGTTGTTTGGTGAGTTTATGAACATGCTAAAAGTTGTTCCTCCACGTGCATTCCCAATTCCTCAGCGGGACGTCACTGTCGCTGGTTAAGTATCAGACTCTTCGAAGGGGGAGGGGGAACATCCGATGAATTTATCAAATAAATATGGTGGATTTTCATATTTTTTCCCCAGCAGGATTATTAATGGAAACGTAATTAACAAATGGAGATTGTCGTCACACAGAACGTCTGCACTGAGATAATGTCCGTTCCTGAAAGACAAAATTGGTGAAGTGACTTTTGAAGGAAGTAACGTAATCTGGTCGGATCGCCCCCCCATCTATTGGCTTGATTTAGAAACGCACACTCTTGTCTGACCTTGGCGTAATCTTAGAGCAATATACTGACTTCGTTACGGGAGTAGCGTATTCCTGTGGAATGCAACACTCGGCAAGCGTCATATTATGTGGGCAAATGGGAAGAAACGCGTGTTGTTACTACGGTAGCTCATTGGGCCAAACAACAACTTTGTTTCTACAAACGCAAAACCTTTAAGAAACCGGAACTTTGGCGTTCCAACACCTGATAAGACACACTACAACCTATTACGATGCATGCAAAATGCGCCACACCAGTGGCCATCTTGTTCCGGTTTCATAAAGGTTTTGTGAGTGTAGAAAAAAGTTGTTGCTTGTCCCAATAAACCACGGTATGTTGAGATCACGCAGCTTAAAAATGACTGGCAAACAACAAAAGGAGAGCGAGGGAGGGCGAATTTCGTGCATTGTGTTAGCTAGGATTTGCGATATGTCTAAAAATACTTGGCAGTTTGCGACAGCGCAATGTTTATTTGTTGGCATCTTTGAACTCCAATGTGAGCTGGCTTAAGCTACGATTTCCAGCCCATCTTCTCTGTGCTTCTGCGGTCCTTGTCAATCAGTGAACGCTATTTACACTATACTGTCCGCGGCCTATCTTGAGTTTTCCGCAGAACGAACACAGATAATCGATTGTACGTTTTCGGTAGCAGAGTACCTTGTTGATATCCAAGATGGTTACAAAACCAATGGTAGCCATCGATTAAAGCCACCCCATCCAGGAAGACGTAGCCGCTCACAAAATATTTGCAGGACTCAAGATACACCGCGCACACGATAGTAATACTTCTGTGATAACGCGTTGCAACTGTAAGAGTTATTACCCTCTGACGTAATTTATCTCAGTTCGTTATAGGAGACTATTGTTTGTACCCATGCAACAAACAGCGAATGACCACTTGATTGTGACTTCGAAGGAAACTATGGTATCACGTGGCCTGGAAACTGCTAGCTTGTAAGTACTTGTAGTGCAAGGAGGAAGTAAGCACGTCATGATCATGCTCTTAGCACGGCTGCAACGATAGCAACCATAGAAGAGCACGGACGACAATGCGTGACCCGTTGTTGTTCGAACCATGTTGTTTGTATTGTTAAGTGGGTGTTCCAAAGCAGTCACGTGACCTACGGAGCCAAGCGACAGCGTGTATCAACGGATGGTAACGTTGAGATTATTTACACACTGGACTAACTTAAGTTGAGATTAAGCTGAGTCAAGAATTACCTTTTATTTCAGCCATTTTGGCTCAGGTTTAATGGTAAATTTGATGGTGATGCGCTCGCCCCCCCAATCGGTACGGCTTAAAAGGATGGTGGCAAATTCATGACTTAATAAACCTGTTTAAACCAATTATAGTGAGAGTTGATTTGTTTTCTCTTGCGAATAAGGCAATCTATATGGATACTAATTGTCTAACACCAGTGATTAATTACCCCTCTTTAAAGAATACAATCCAAAAACCCAAATGATTTCTTAACCGCGGTTCCACGACGCGTATGCAACCGTAAAACCAGTGGCCTATTGCGTTTGTAGTTTTTGATCAGATGCGATGGCATGGCATGGCGGCGCACACCTCTCATTTAAAGACGAGCCTAATACGATTCTTCTATCGGTTTCATTTTTAAAACTAAGTTTAATTAGACGAATAGTGAACTGAATCAACATTAGAAATATTCAGCACCGTTTGGCCGTTTTATGACACGGGAGGCCTCCAAACTGTTTAATCTCGGCGTTTTGAATATTTAATTTATCCGATGGCGACGTTGCCCCGTGTAGGAACGTACACATAAGTGGGGCCGCGTGCTGACGTCAGTGATCCGTAAAATAATTTGAGCAAGTTGCCAGTCATTGGCCGGTTGGTGGTGACATCAGCCGCTGACGAGGGCTACATAGTTCCCAGCGTAGTTGGTCGTGGATGGATGACGTCAGTCGGTTGAAGAAAAAATAACGAACCTCGTACGTTTGCTGCGAACAAAAATCTTTGATTATTTCTACTGGAGGATTTCCCCAACGGATTCGACCCATTTTCGAATTTAGACCTAGAATGTGTCATAGAATGTGTGTGTGTGCAAAATTTGATAGAAATTCGATAATTCGTTATAACGTTATAACGCGAACACACAGACAGATAGACAAACCGTTCGCATAAGAGTCTAAATCGACTCTAAACAAGAAAGGTAATCAGTAATTGGGCTGGTAAGTAAAGAGGAGGAAAAAATTCTAAATTGATAGTCCGAAAATGGTTGACATCAGGATTGGCTGGGGTTAATGGTTGAAATGCCAGAAAAGGCTTCAGTTAGTTCGACTTAGTTACTACCCCTAGTTTGGTCGTTAAAGACAGTTAACAATTGACATGAGCACATGAGATACATGAAGTGTGTATTGTTACAAGAATAGGAACGTTAAAGTTATGCATCAAGTTTAAACAATAAGTTGTAGTACATTATTAAAAGCCAAGGAATATAATCTATGGTTCTTGCAGGGAAAGGAAGGACGGAGTAGTTGTAGCCAAGTGTCGCCAGAAGATGGCGCAGCAGGCAGAAGGAGCACTGGAACCACACCAACGCACCGGGACCAATGACCAAAGGACGAGAGCCTCTTTTCCCAGCTCTAATCGACGTGCCGATGCGAAGCGGAAGCCCCGGAAGCAAATAACTTTTTTTACACGGTCCCTCCATATCCGAGGCGTATATTTCGGATCACAGGCGCCATTCGGATCTCGTTTTTAGATGGCCAGATTTCGGTTGCCTGGACACTTTTTTACGTGCGGGTTTTTGATGTTATGTAATTAGCCGCAGCGAGCACGACAGTACGAGCGAGGCAGGAAATTTGTAAAAATACGGAAAATTGAAAATCATCATTTTCTTGGGATTTGGAAGGTCCGTGTAAAAAGAGTTATTTGCCGTCCCGGAAGCAATCATGCTGCATGCGACGAACCCTGTCGATTCGAGTGTTCCCTCTGAGCAGTAGCACTGCAAAACAATAGGAGTTACAGGCCGATGGCTTGACATATTGTAATTTGCAAGAACAGCTGCAATCAAAGGTAAAGCCATTCCACACTGTGCAGGTCTCAAGGAAACTAAAGGAGAAACCTTGTCTGTGTGGGTTACAACATGGTTTTATAATGCATCCATTCTTCATGCGACTAAATGCATTCTGAGTTAGTCTTATTCATTGTTTGAGGGTGGCTGGATTCCATAGTAAGTCATACAATATACTCTTTATTCACCGTCTGCATAATAAAGCTACAATTAAGGGTGAATTCGTCCGTCTGTCGTTTTCACAAACAGCGTCTCTGTGTCTCTTCCCCTCGTCTTTTGTGCCGCCATATGTTTTGTTCCTGGATAGCACTTCCGTTTCCAGCGGCAACCGCCCGCCATCCGTATTTTCTTGCCTCGCCCGCCGCCATTTCCGTTCCTCATTTGTAGTGGCCCCTGGTGGCTCTTTGGAGAATCACTCGAGCCCGACGACTCAACTTAAGGATGCTGATGGACAAAGACAAAGTCGGCCTTACAAATCTCGCTTAGCCGAGCATGCAACGAATATTCCACGTCAGCAACGACGCTTTTCGGCCCTTGAGACATTTATTTTCTCAGATTTGGGGGGAGAGATGGGGGTAGAGGGGGTGGGGGTATGGTGAGACGCACTTTTTAAGAGACCATTTGCAGCTGAAACATCATAAGGCAACACTCACAACACCGCTCTATATATATAAAGTCTAGACTGGGCTACTACTCCTTAGAAAGCAATGAAAAATAATGGCCGACCAGTTCAACTCCGCCGTTCTTGTTCAAACCCGTCACAAGACGAAAGATAACTACAAGTTATCCATCGTGGGATTGTAAATTTCGGTAGCAGACAGAGAGATTACTCAACATTGCAAGGTATAGAAGGAGTGGGGGATACCAGAGACCGTGGTGGGGTGGGGTGGGGGGGAGTATGAGAATAAATGGGGCTTTACAAAAGCGTTCCTGACATTAATAGAGGGATTGAGGCTAACAGATTGTTTCTTCCCACGGTCAAACATCTAAAGCGCTGCCATTTACTTCGTAAGCGGACGGGCACTATGAATGAAGCCAAAATAAGAGAAAATAAAAAAAGGTGAACAAATAGTAGCTCTGGTAAACCGTAATCGCTCTTTTTATTGATCGTGGACTGCTTGAGAAAAGATGGGCAGAAAGAAAGAAAGAGAGATGTAACGGTACTGTACGGATAGACAGATGGTCGGGGGGGGGGGGCGGGGGGGAGAGAGGGGTTTGAATTCTACCAAATCGAGTTAGTGCTTCAGGGCCGGAAATGCAACCATTTCGCGCGAAATCGAGGGGGAGGAGAGAGAGAGAGGGGGACCAAGAATGGCATCAACCAGCTGACGTTATTTTTTTTGCCCCCCTCCTAATATTTTTATTATTTATTTCCCAGTTTATGGGCATTGGATGGGATAAATCACTGATACCGACATAATAAAGAAAAACAATACGCCATAAAACGTGGGAGCATTGAGCTGCTTGTGGTATGCTGTGCTTTAGCTCTTTTGTCTTTGGCTTCGTGTCGAGAAGTAAGTGGCAAAACGATGACACGGCCGAAATGCAACAAACCACCCACAAGAAAAGAAAATTAAAAGCGCATCCTTATCACCCAAAAGGGCAATTAACATCCATTTTGACATGCATGTTTGACGTTTGGATCACTTACACAATAACACAATTGCGGTAAGAATACGTTACGTTCGTCCGATATAACAATTTAATTACTGCATCACCAAAACACGACACGGAGGTCACCATTGTTTTGCTGGAACTCGCAAAATTTAATGCCGACAGACGGATCTCTTCGATTACGACTCGCAGCCGATTGAGATAGCTGTATTGACTGTGAGAAGCTCAAGCGTCTGACGGCCTTAGCTGGCCACTACAGCTTAATTTCCAACTTATTTTTATAGTAGTAAGTCGGAGTGGCGGGGGAGTTTAGGGACGGATTGCAAGATTGTGATCGCCACTAGAAGTGGGCAAGGTAGAGTTGGCCGCGATATTGTCAGATTTTTTATTCCAATGTTTATCACATTTTTAATAAAATTAATGATCATTTCAGGTTGTATTATAAGAAGTATAGAAATTAATATAGCATATTATTATTCAGTTTAAATAACTTTTAGAAGATTTAACTTAATAACGTAAGTTTCACTTAAGTAACTGGCACGTAGAATATACAGCATTTTCTTTACGTAGTTACGCTTAGTGAAAAGCAACATATCAGGTTCGATTCGTGCGCCCCGTCACGTTGTATTCTTTTGATCCGAGTATAGTGTTATTAAAGTATTCATAAAAACAGAACATTAAAATGCCAGACCGACGATAAAATGAAAAGGTAACTAAAAAAAAATTATTTTCTTTCTCCCGATTCCTTAAACTGAGGGGGCTATTATTGGTCCCAGCAAAAAGTAGTGGGGCCATGGCCCCCCTGCCCCCCCCCCCGGTTCCGCTCCCTAATGTTGGGTCAAAAGACATAGTTGTAACGCAAAAAACACAGGTCCGACACCCGGACCGTGCGATTGCGTAGGATTTAAGGCGATTAAACACAATATTTCGGTCCCGAACTTTGGTGTGTTTGGGGACCAAAATATCGTGTGTCATCTCGTTCAATCCTGTGCAATCGCAAAGCCCAGGTGTCAGACTTGTGTTTTTTGTGTCATCTTCTGCAGTACCTTGCAAATCTTCGTGAGACAGATTTAAGTTTAAAAAGTTTTGCTCGTTCTAGCTAGTTTAGGCTACAATAAGCTAACGATAGGAGAAATTCACTCATTTGAGTGGTTGGCTGTTTGTTTACCCGTACGTGGTTGACGTAGCTGGAAATGCATAAACCTTACTATAGCTCTGTAATTAAATTGCAAGTGAAGTAACTCAGCGAAATGAAACTATAGCGCCCGGAGTCACTTTCCCTCCTTGTAAATATGTTTGTGACCTGTAGGGCCGATAGTCAGAGGTCGGTAGCACAGTGTTAAATAGAGCGCCTGGTCCAGGACGCAGCATACCGGACCAGGCGTTCTATGTATGCAGGAGTTCAAGGTTCGAGTTACAGTGCAGTTGTTTTTTTCTTCTACTCAATTGACCTTGTACCGAGAACATGAAATTGGTATCATACATGGTATCATACACGGCTCGCCGTGTATATATGTGATTGAAGTCCTCTCTCCTGCAAAACTAAAACTATTAATTTCTCAGTTTCTATTCAATATAATTCGACCAAACTTGGCCAGATAGTATATAGCAACTTTTCCCAACTGTACACCAACTTTTATGCAATTCCGTGCAAGAGTAAACGTATAGGGAGCCACACGTAAATTTGAAAACTCTTCACTTGTTGTTGTTCTTCTTCTTGTGTGACACGGTTTCAGAAAAACTACTGCACCTACCTAAATTTTGAAACATGATTTTAGCCAGAAATATCCCTGGGCTTCATTCGCAGAGAGACCACTTTTTCGATTAGTCGATCCATTCCGGAATTACGGGTCCTGAACGATCATTTTGATTGTTTTACATTGTTTTAACCATTATAATTAGGGAACAATGCCAGTCAGCAAACTCCAGATCCATTCTTCGTGCACGTGTTAAGTCTTTGCTAAAAGTTCATTGTTGAAGGGCAAAATGAAAGAATCTGCCAGGTGCATAGTGGTGAGATCATGTCCACGTGCGAGTGCAAGTCCAGTGAGCTGTGTGCGGTGCGGTGCAGTGTTGTGTTGTGTGTGTGTCCAACATGAGAGAGGGACGGGTAGATGTGCGGCGAGGGTCCACGGCAGGATCCCAAATAGTCTGTGGTGCAGTAGTGCAGTATGTTCGTGCCCACTGGAACTCTCCCAAGATGGGGGAGAGAAGGTGGGTCTCAAGCAGGTGTCCACAACAAGGTCCCAAGTGTTTACGATGCTGCGGTGATGTTTGTGCTAGTGTGCCCGTGCCCAACGGAACTCTCCCTTGATGGGGGAGAGAAGGTGGGAGGTGCTGTGTTACGGTACATGGATTGAGAGTGGTTGTGTACGGTTAATTTTGTGTTGCCTTATTAGTTCGTGTGATGCATTGTGTATTGTGACGGTAGTGTGGGGTATGATGTGTAAATTGTGTAGTGTAAGTTGTTAGATGGGGCGTACGGCTGAGGGCCATGGCTCCAAATAAAATATCGTAAGAAAGAATCTGGCCTTGCAGTGCTGGAAACACCGGTTCTCGTCAGATCACCGAAGTTAAGTAGCATTGGCTCCGATTGGTACTTGGGTGGGTGACCTCCTGAGAATCCATTCCGGGTGTTGCAGACATAGGGCCTTAGGGCTTCGTCGGGCAGATGACCGGGTGCGGTTAACGCCTTTGACCCTTTGAAAGAATCCGTGTTTCAGCTAAACGCATATAGGTTTAAACCAAACTAAGCTACGTTGTTATTGGCAGCTAGAAACGATAGGATGGCGTATTTATTTCGTAAATGCAGGCTTTCAGAGCTGAGTTGAGTTGTTTCAAAGTGGCCAGCAAATAATAAACCTTTGTAGCACGACGCCATCGCCGTACAAAAGGTACACGGATTACTAACAAAAACGTCAATTGGGCCGTAAAAAGGGGGTTATATGATTGAAGTTCACTTTACTTGTTAAAATATACACGGATAAAATTTGGATGATTTTTAATTGAAATAATCAAATGTACAATTGAGAAAATTGCATCTGTTTAAGTGCTGTTGTGCGTTACCTATCATACATTTAAAACGTAAAGCACAACAGCACTTACATGCAATTTTCTCAATTGTACATTTGATTATTTCACTTAAGAATCATCCAAATTTTATGCGTGTACATTTTAACAAGTAAAGTGAACTTCAATCATATAACCCCCTTTTTACGGCCCAATTGACGTTTTTGTCATTTTTGTTAGTAATACTGTTTATTACTAACGTTAAATGAAATACTTGAAAATTATGCAGTAAGCAATTTTCTGATTTTTCATTTCACCTTCAAACTCGGTGGAATTAACTTTGTGAAAGAGGTTGGCGTTTGACATCATAATAACACTTCTAGCCATAATAATACATCTTGATACTTCTTTAAGTTCAACAGTACCAGCTTCTATGGCTAATCGTTGGCTTCGTTTAGGCCTATGCCATATCGCCTATTTAGGTTTATATCTTAAAATACTTCTCTTTAGGCTTTTAAACTCGCTTGAGTTCAGTACAGGGATGTATTAATTTCGCTGGTGGCCCTAAACCCAAGCCTTCTTTTTTTCCTTCCACTGGGACATGCTATTTTCCAAGTAGTTGTGTTTTAGTCTTCTGCACAGCCATACCGGCTGAGAAGACTATTGCAACGAATTTGTCCGTCCGTCCGTCCATCCGACGCCTTTTTCAAATTCGCAACGATATCAGATATTGACGACCACTGTTTACAACGTTAGATTCAGTGTCAAAAGTTAGTTAAATAACATGGCAAATTGAAACATCGTTACTTCCTTATAGCTAATAGACTTCTTCGACGTAACTAAATTAAATAACAACATTTAATCGTCGAATTGAAATCCTAAGGACAACACTGCACTCCGTAAAAATAAAGGCATTGTAGCTTCGTTTAAAATAGTCTCGTTGCATGAATGAATGGGCTTACCATCGAACCAGATTCTCCATTAGACCTATCTGCTACTTATGAAGTTAAAACTAGTTTAAAAAAATTAGGCCAATAAATGAAAATTAGGCCTAAAATCACGTTACCACGGCAAAGTCAAGTTGCTACGAATAGCTCCTGGCTTCATCACCAGCGTCTCTCCCGTCACTTCCCTACTACCACTGATCTATATAGGCTACGTTGCGCATTACGTTTAACACTGTGCCCGAAAGCGCACCGCGTTGCAAAAATTAATAGGGCAGTGACGCAACGTTGTATTATTGTATATAACTATATGCTGGAGCCAGTAACTGGGATAGCTGCAAGGGTCACTGGAGGGGGAAGAGAAGGGCGTCTTACTGAAGACAATGCTGTTAAGAGTGGATTTCTTAGGCCTATAATGCGCGATTTTTGTCGATTTGTTGGCAGTAGCTGACATTTTTAACCTAGCACATAAGGGATTGGAGAAAACAAAGTTTTTTTAAGCCTATGAAATTCGCTCTCAAAGCACTGCCTTGACCAGAAGTGCCGTTGATTAGCCCTCAATTTTAATCTGGTGCCTCTTGCAGCTATCTCTCTTGCAGCCAATATGACGTCACATGACGCTGCTCTATAGGCGTACTATACAAATCAAATCTCCGTTAGCTACTACTTACGAAATTAAAGCTCTAGGTAAGAATTAGACCTAAAAGTTGACAAATACGCCTAAAATCTGGGTCAGTTTTTTGTCCCACGCTATCTTGCCAAACAGGGCACTATTAAACTCAAGCTTTGGAAACGTTACAAAGCTAAACCAAGCCCGGAAACACTGTCTGCCTACAACACTGCTAAAAAGCTCTATTCTGATTTGGCTGAATCCTGGTATAAAGCTAGGGAGAAAGCTGCACTCAAGGAGGGAAACCACTCGGCTCTCTTTAAACTCTATCGTAGCCGTACTTCCTTGTCTAGAACCCTTCCCCCACTCAAGGTGGGAACAAATTTCATTGAGAGTGATTTGGAGAAGGCTGAGATGTTCAGCGATATTTTTGCCTCAAATACAATCCTGGACGATGGAAACCCAAGACTACCCTCCTTACAATTGTTGGGATCTCCACTCCCATGCTCCGAGGTTCAATTCTCTGTGAATTCTGTTGAAATAGCCATTAAAAAGCTTAAGCCAAGCAAATCTTGTGGACCCGATGGTTTCTCGGCCTTTCTTTTGAAGAAGCTTGTTAATGTAATAAGTAGCCCTCTGTCAGATATTTTCTCTCGATCTTTTGCCCAGACAAGACTCCCGAGCATCTGGAGTCATGCACACATTATCCCTGTCTTAAAAAAAGGGTTCCCCATCGGACCCACGAAACTATAGGCCCATCGCCCTCACCTGTGTTGTGTGTAAGGTCATGGAATCTATTATCCGGGATGTAATCCTTAAATATTTAAATGACCATTCTATCATCGGATCGGATCAGTTTGGTTTTCTTCCCAATAGATCGGCTACTCACCAGTTATTGGCAGTACTGGACCCGTGGACAAGTGCACTGGATATCGGGGTCCCCTCGGATGTTATTTATTTTGACTTTAAAAAGGCCTTTGAGTCTGTTATTCATAGAAAGCTCATTCTGAAGGTCGGCAGCTGTGGCATTGGAGGAAACCTTAAGGGTTGGCTTTCGGCTTTCCTCGAAGGCCGTACCCAATGCGTGTCAATTGAGGGCACCTTCTCTTCCAGGGTTCATGTCCCATGCGGTGTACCTCAGGGTTCAGTCCTTGGACCACTGTTGTTTATTATTTACATTAACGACCTCAGGAAAGGTAATAACTGTACGTTCGGTTTTAAGTTTGCTGATGATTTGAAGATTGGGGCTGAAAACATGTCTTCAAGGGCATCTTCTGAATTGGAGACTCAGATCCGAGCCGTTGAGGAATGGTCTAGATACTGGCAGCTGCCTATTTCTGTGCCAAAGTGTTTTACTTTCCATGTTGGGAACCAAAAACATGAATCCGAGTATTTTCTGGAACATGAGCCTTTGCCCTGCTCCGTCGAGGTCAGGGACTTGGGGGTTTGGTTCAATGGAAACCTGAACCTCTCCCTCCACTGTCAAAAGATTTTCGCCGCAGCTTTGTAGGTGCGATCGTATGTAGGTGCTTCACTTTGGGCAGTATTGCAAATAGAGTTTGGGCGTTCAAAGTTTTTGTACGCCCCATTCTTGCATATGCGACCCCTGTCTGGTCTCCACATTTGGCCAAGGACATTGACCTCTTGGAGAGAGTTCAACGTCGGTTCACCAAGTACTTGCCTGGCTTCAGGGAAATTGACTATGGTAACCGACTTAGCAAGCTTGGTCTTGAGTTGCTGGAACTATGCCGAATATGATCTTATTTTGACATATAAGATTTTACATGGGTTGACCTCCATTGATCTTCCGTTTTTTGATCTTGCCCCCAGCATTATTTGTACCAGGGGCCACAATCTGAAGCTTGCTGTACAATCTTCGCGTCTAGACTGTAGTCGATATTTATTTTCGCTACGGGTTGTTCCAATCTGGAATGGACTTGGGGCAGACACAGTGAATGCCCCAACTGTTTCTGGTTTTCGCAGGCTACTGGCTTTGGAACAGTTAAATGTTTTTCTCTAGCGCCCCCTGGCCCCCATTCATTAAACTCTGCCAGCAGCAGACCTCCCCCCACCCCTGTTTTGGGAACGGTGTTAGTGGCTCCCTGCCCTTCCGTCTTCCCTCCACGTAATATGTGGAAAACCAGCATATTATTATAAGCTTTAAAACTAACACATTTTTAACCGGCAGTTCTGATGGTTACTGCTTTTAGATTATATGTATAATAGCGATAGCTGTTGTAATGCGTGATAGGTGAGTGAGCCTCACCATTGGTAGTGGCAGAACTGTACAGAAGACCGGATGCCACTAGGTAATCGCTCTAGCCACTTGTTTAAACTTATACAAATGCTTTTAACTTATCCTTTTGTGTTTTAATAACCTTGGCTGACACCTCAACTTCTTTCATCATTAGTCACACTTCGCCGTATCACTCCCCTGCTACTTTTTACCATACTTTCCTCTTTGTAATCTGGCACTCAGCGACCCCCTGGTACCTTGCCAGCATCGTGTTGCTCTATAGCAATAAATTATTATTGTTATTATTGCACTAGAAAACAAAATCGAACTTGTCTGATGTCTGACGTAAGTAAGGTTTAACTGGCCCGCAGTCAAAACAGAACAGGACCACGAATAATCTTTCCTGCAAGGTTTCAGATACTACAGTTAAACCTTACTACTATATTCACCTGTATCTTACAGTTTTTATTTTTTTATACGGTATTTAAACTATATGATTGGCGTCTGCGTGCGCCGATTACTATTAGTTGGCTAAACGTCATCGCTTAAAACGGTAAAAAACTAATCGTTATCATAACTAGTGTGAAAAACGTATAGAAGACAGCTTAATAATACTCAAAAGTTATCCCCCTTCTCTCTCCCCCCCCCCCAAAAAAAAAATCCGAGTGTATGTGACGTGTGAACAGCTACGGGTGTATGCAATCACTGTAAACGTTGTAGAGCTCGTTAATTCCAAGCTAACTGGCTTTAAGTTTACCAATATTAAAAATGCATTACTCGATAACCTAAAGACGAAGCCATGTTTGCTGAGGCATCAAATTGTATGAAAGTTGGGATCTAATTTGACCTCCACTGTACTGAAAACTGACGCAATAATAATAAAAAAAAATCTGTTTCTTCCGCTTTTTAAAGATTAGTGCTTTTGTCGGTTGCATATGACTTTGTTTACATGTCTAATAGTTGAATACAGCAGTAAGTTTCACGTGGACCAAACACTACAAAAACACTGTGGTATCTAAAACCTTACAGGAAATCTTATTCATCTTCCTGCCTGTTTTGGTTCGGTTCAGTTGAACCTTTACCGCAAACAACAACGAGTTCGTTTCTGTTTTATAATTCGCGATATTTTGGCATACCACGTTCTTTTTCTGAACTCGTTGTTAACAATGCCCACGAGCACTGAATTCGGCTCACTTCGCTCGCTCATTCAGCGCATATCCTTTTGTTGATAGTTGGTTAGTGTGCAGCTCTCTTTCACCTCCATTTAGGCCTGTATTGACCGAGCCCGACAAGGCGTTTGTACCAACATGGGAGCCTATGGTACCATGGGAGCCATGAGAGCCTATGGTGGTTAAGCCACTAATTGCACTAATTAGAAACGGAGAATCTGCACAACCAAATTTTGCCACTTCACGTTTCCCTCTAAAAGCGCTTGAATTGTTGGCACGCTGGCACTCATTGCATTTTATTCATTATTGAACTACGTAACGACTGACGAAGCAAAGAATGGGTTTTACGCACGGATCTCTGCTCTCAGCGGCGGCTTGTCAAGGAATGAATCGAGGCAGCGGTTGCAAAATGAGCGCTGCCCGGTAACATCGTTCACCATCGATGCAGAGGTTCTTCTCGCGACCCATTGTTTTGTTTCTTCTTTTATACACAACCAAACAATAGGCCAAGTGTGATAAGGGGGGGGGGGGGGGGGAGGAAGGATTACTTCACACCCAAGCCACTTCGGAGGCGTTGGGTAACGAGATTAGCCTTGCCAAGTCTGCACCAAACAACAGGCTATGGAATTGCCAGTGGCTAGCTACCAACCCCATATCTGTTGTATGCAATGTGAACGTAATATTATACCACCCAAAACCAAAACTGGTATAAGAGAAGTCGCCAAGTTTTTTAAAAAAGGGTCGGCCTCTGAAAGTAGTGATCTTATTCAACAAGCTAAAAGCTGCCAAGGTTTGGCCTGTTAGCCAGCAATCTTGGCGCATTGCCCTCTCCTTTAATTTGTTTGTCGGACTACTTTCTTAGACCGCTGAAACAGGTCGGACTTAAAGCTGTACAATCCCATAGTTCTGATATTGACATTCCTTAATCAATTCGTCATATTTGCAGATAAACTTAATCATTCCTGACTCAAAATAAAATTAAAGAAGAGGGAAATGCGCCAAGTTTGTTGGCCAATAGAATTAACCTTGGCGGCCTTTCCTTGGTTAGGTTAGGGTGATATCACTACCCTCAAAGGCCAACCCTTTTTTGGAACCTTGGCAGCTTCTCTTATACCAGTTTCAGTTTTGGGTGGCTACCATAACTTTCATAGGACTGAACGTACAAAAGATCACACAGTCTCATCTTAATAATAATAACAATTTGTCACGATAGCAACAGGTCTGGCAAGGACCCTAGGACCACTAACAGCCAGCCTAAATTACAAATAGAGGATAGCCACATATAATGATATTGATTGGCCATGGGAAGGTGAGAGGATTAGGTATTGGGACACGAATGCCTTACCACCAAGGTTAGACCTGGCAGGGACGCTGAGGTCCCCGATGGCATCGCCAAACGTGTTGGACACGGAAGGTGTAGGATATGCCCAAGTAAAAAATAAAAGGCAGCTGAACAAATGAGACTGTTAAAAAGCATCGTTATGTAAGTTTTGTTATGATAAGCAATAAAAACAAAAGCATCCCCAAAATGAGAAATGTCATCACCTAAAAATAGATAATTTAAAACACTTTGTTGCAATAACAATAATATAATACTAATAATAAAGTTTATCACATAAGTGCAAAAACCACAGTAGGGCCACAATAGTGAGTGGCCAAAATTAAGTGTCATTTTATGGAAGGAATTTATGTCTATAGATTTATGTCTATGTCTGGAGGAATTTTATGTCTATAAATTTTTACATTGATAATTAATTGTATGTATCCACGTACTACGTGTAAAATCCAACAATAACAATTAATATATAATCTTATCTACTTGGCAAATCATCTACCTGGTGGCAACACACTAGCATGCGTCTAGATTGACCAGCAAACTTGGCGTATTACCAAGAACAGCTTCTTTAAGAAAATTACGCAGTTGGCCTAGTCATTAGACCCTGTGGTCACGATCTGAATTTTGTTTCCTACTATTGTTTGTCTCCAGCAGAATATTGTCCCCGTCATCGTTGTGGGGCAGATAATCCACGTTGGATTCGTGCTCCGCAAAACACCCAAACCAAACCTTTCCAATAAAAAGCACCGAGTCTCTTAGTGAGCCATATGATTTTTATCTACGGGGCCCTGGCCTGAAGCCACATACCCCACACAGAGCCATCTGTTTTATTCTTAGAGCCTGGGCACGAAGCCATGCGCTCTCTGGCTCAGTCAGTCGGGCTCAGGCTGTCTGATATTTGCCTGTGTTTATTTAGCACTTACCGAGCTGATTTGGCTTTCCGTTCTGTTTGATGCTAGATAAACTAAACCAAAAATTTCCAAGAAGCAAAGCACCTGTCTGTGCAGTCTCTTGGTGTTGGTGCTGGGCCCGTTGGCTTTGAAGCTAGGGCTACAGCCAAAACACTCAAAAGGGTCGAAGGGTTTTAGCGAGCGTTAACCGCACCCGATCATCAGCCCGAAGCAGCCCTAAGGCCCTATGTCTTCAGCACCCGAAATGGATGCACCCAAAACACTCAATTCAGATGTTAAACCATGCCGAAAGAACTTATAGGTGGAACTGGAAGGTAAAATTATTTACATTTTTTTTAATGCATAGGCTACTCTCATTCATGTGATCGCCAAAGGACGAATAGTGAAAACGATAGTTTGGATTATTTGTAAGTGCTCTTCTTTGAGGAAAGAGGAGATCCCTCGGAATCTTTTTGAAGGTAGTAAGAGGGCCCCTCTGAATCGTTGATCAACGGGCCCCAGATGTCTTATTTATGCTACTGTCGTGACCTCATAAACTTCGTTGTTTGCAACTGCTATACATGTTCTCATACATCCGACACTAACAACTTGAAAAAATATTTTCGTTCTTCGTTTCCCGACAACTATCTTCCAAATGGGAACTGAAATCGTCCGAACAACAGTAATTTCTTCTTTAATAGGAATTGGTAGTCACCTTCTGATGTAGTTTTTCTTGATAGGTGAGGTGCAGTGGCTTAGCTAAGGGTCTACCCTCAGTGTTCGCACACGTTGCCCTTTTCGCCAATAACTACCTATTTTCCGTGGTCCATCCAACGGTGTCACAAAACTTCGACTCCTCCTTCGTCACGTCATCGTTACATATTGCTTCTTTTCTCCTTTTTTTTTACTCTTAAACTCTTAACAAGGCACACAAAGCTGAACGAAGAACTGCCCTGTGAGTGAAGCTCAGCTTGTAGCTTCAGACTTAGGTAAATAAATAACTGTTTGGTATGCTAGATTATTTCTATAATTTTTTTTATTGTAGGCCTAGTACAGTAGCAGTACTGAGGGCCTGCAATTGGTATTTGACTATTTGTTCACTGAAAGTTGTAGTGTTTAGAATTTGATGCACAACCTCCGTCGGTCGGTAAGAAAAAAAGTTAACATTCATCGGCCAAAAATTCCTCTCCCACCACCAGGCACCAGGTCTTCCTTATGCACATGTTGCCCTCGCCTAGTTGCCCAAATTCCTGGCTACCGCCACTGGTGAGGTCTGATAATAAATAAAAAAAAAAAAACACCACTGAATATAAACACCGCATTCTTTAAGGCGCTCTTTCCGAGCTCCTTAATCTGGGATGAAGTTGGCGCCTAACTATAGTTGGGAGTACATTAGAAGCACTCTAGTCTTTAACTAGAGATTTTATCCTTGGAGATTTCAACCCACAAAGCATCCACCGCATTCTTTCTGCGCAATTCAAAAGAAAAAGAAGAAAAGACGACCAAAAAAAATGAAAACCAGCTACAACTTGGGATTTTTGGGGCTAAATCTACTGTCCAGAACTTGTTCTAAAATCCATCAGCGGGATGTCCACCCCCACCCCCGCCCAGCATCCACACCAACCGAACGCGTAACGTTCCAGCGGATGGTCGTAGTAGGCCACCATCACTTGGTCATCTTGGGTGCATTTCTCGGGCGGCAGAGGGCGCCAGTATCCTTGTTTTTTATTGGCTGCCAGCTCAACCAATCGCCAAGTCGTAAATCTGGGCTTAGGAGGCTTTCAATGGAAGCTCGGCTTGGCGCGCAAGGGGGAAGGAAAGATGGCTGGTACGACTCCTTCGGGAGTGGAGACAGCCAGATTCGGACGAGATGACGCCACTGATTCAAGTCCATCATGCCGTAATTTGTGAGACTTTTCCATCTGTGAGGGCGGGACGGGCAGCGATAGCTCGCAAACTGACAAAGAGCAAGTGTCGCGCGGGCCAAGAAGCGGAGACACGAACCAAGATTTTGCTGGATGCAAGGAACGCTGTGGTGGGGGGAAAGGGAGGGTGGGGGCACAGGTGGCAAGGGGAACGAAGCGGCGGGAAGTAGCAAATCTATCAGATATGGCAAAGTAATAGTCACGCAGCGCGGCAGCTTATAAGACCATGTGTCAATTCGCGTTAAAGGTTCGATTCCCCATCACAACTCGCTGCGAGCCCTTTGACGATTAAACAAAACGGAAAGCCAAATGAGCTGGAAACTCGATTAATAAATACAGATGCAAACGTATTTACGTTGTCTTTTGGACTTGAATGTCAGACTGCCTGAGCGGGAAATTGAACCCACGACCTTTGAAACCAAAGTCCGGAGTCCTACCGCTCAGCCATACTGGCACGGCCAAAAGAAAACGTCCACATAGGCTGCATTTAACACGCACACACATACACATATATGATTCCTTTTGGCGTGTCAGTATGGCTGAACGGTAGGACACCGGACTTTGGTTTCAAAAGTCGTGGGTTTAATTCCCCTCTCAGGCAGTCTTACAGTTAAGTCCAAAAGGCAACGGAAATAGGTTTACATCTTTAGCTATTAACCCTTTGGCGAAGCATAGGTGGCAGTCCAGAACTAACACACACATATCACTCTTATCGTAACGGTCAAAACTCATGACTATGGCTTTCAAATTCCTTAAACAGCTTAAGTGCACTTCTTCGGTTACCCTCTCCTTAAATGTGTGGTGATTCCGTTTTACAATACCTTGTCGATTTTGCTCAAGGAATCAAAAACCGTTATTTGGTCCGAAACCTGAC
This sequence comes from Lithobius niger, assembly GCA_023313725.1. Taxonomy (NCBI): domain Eukaryota; kingdom Metazoa; phylum Arthropoda; class Chilopoda; order Lithobiomorpha; family Lithobiidae; genus Lithobius; species Lithobius niger. The sequence goes on along the minus strand of JAHWFP010224277.1, from coordinate 3,208 downwards.
GCGGGCGGGCTTTGAAAAGCAACGTATGGGGCATTAGTTTGGATTTTTCTTCGACCGTTCAAGTGCCCTACAACTGCTGCGCAAAGGCCTCAAGGCGATGACTGGAGCGATCGTTGGATTTGATGGGGAGGGACTCTCCTTACAATAGACCACTGATGGAGCAGATATGTAGTTCAATTGACTAAAAGCGCGAAGCCAATTTGACGTAGGATGCGCCTAATTAGCTTTACCATTGGGTTTTGATCTCCGCATTCCCGCCCCCCCCCCTCATGTTAAAGCCAACTCTTGACGTTTTATGTCTCCACCGTGTTTAAATATTTTTCACCAAATCATGTAAGTTTCAAACCAATAATTTAGGACAATGTCGTCATAAAACCTGTTTCATGAACTGTGATCCCCCACGGAAGTCTGTTTTAATGTCCCGATACAGAACGTAAAGTTTCTAAGCGTCATACAAGGCGCGGCTCTAGTTCCATTTGCAACTAAGAACTGTGTAATGTTGAAATGTTTCCTAATTCAAGTGTCGTTACTAATCTACCGCTACTACAGTAGAAGCAAGTACAACTTTGTAGAGAGAATGAAGTGTCAGTTATATTGTTTTCAATAAACCAGAAATAGATGTCGTTACCCCACGGAATGACTAGATCGTACTTCTTTCCGTCAGACTAGCTACATCCACACCCTCTAGAAAATTGTTAGTGTTTAATGCTATGCCATCGGCTCTTAATAATCCTGTCACTATATTCACGAGTGAATGCTAGCCCGTGGTATATGTTAATGGCAGTGGCGGATCTAGACTGGTGTGCGTGGTGAGTTTATCACATTATCACAGAAGCGCCGAGCAATCCGCCAGTAGAGCCATGGGGAAGGGGGGGGGGGAGTGCCCGAACCTCCCAAATTGAGCGTGGGGAGAAGGTGCACACCCAACCCACCACTGGATCAACCACTGGTTAATGATAAATCCCTCACCTATCTCGCTCAATGCTAACACCGTTGCACGGTCATCACCACAATCGTAGCACAGATTAGCAAGAAAGATGAGCCCGATTGAGGTCAGAACCTCAAACTCAAACGGAGAGAAATGAAGCTGCAGTCAGAAGATATAACGAACCACCCGCCGCTCGAATGCTACGACGGGTTTTTTTTTACAACTTCAAGGTCATTACAAGAAATAAACACGAACAAGCAGTTCATGCAAAGTATCAAAGCAGTGTGAATTCTTGGGTTAAAAAAAAATTTAAACTGCCTGGGTGTGTATCACCACAATATCACGAAGTATTATTAAAACAAAAACTCGTGCTCGTTTGAAATTTAGCCGTGTTCAAAACAGGAAAGGTGCACAAACAAGCTTTACTTGGAAGGTTTTGCTAAAATTAAACTAAAAGGACGTACCCTTTCATTCTTTTCTCATGCATCCCACGTGAAATAGCGTTTGCAGCGTTTGTAACATAAGTGAGAGTGAACCATTTCGCACGACGGAAAACAACAAGAAAATGAACACCACGTTTGAACTAAAGTTGCAAAACTGAGTCGTACAGGAAAGCCAACATGGAAGCCAGCACCTTTAAACCTCTTAAAGCAAGAGTAATACCGGAAGAGGGCTTAAGTCTGTTTCACAGCAAAAACATGCAACAAGAATACTTTAACGGCGAATCAAGCAGGAATCCCAACAACCTGGAGAAGCTGGAAAACTCAGGGAATTTAAACTACATTTGAAATTCAGGGAAAACTCAGGGAATTTAAACTACATTTGAAATTCAGGGAAAACTCACGGAATTTAAACTACATTTGAAACTCAGGGAAAACTCAGGGAATTTAAACTACATTTGAAACTCAGAGAAAAATCAGGGAATTTAAACTACATTTGAAACTCAGGGAAAACTCAGGGAATTTAAACTACATTTGAAACTCAGGGAAAACTCAGGGAATTTAAACGACATTTGAAACTCAGGGAAATCTCAGGGAGTTGAAACTACATTTGAAACTTCAGGAATTCTCCGATTTTTCACACAAAAAACTTAGAAAACTCAGGGAAAACCTGGAAAACCACACTTTTAGGCCTAGTTCTAAGGGCATAATAAACACATTTTGTTAAGACGTTGTGGTAAAATAAAAATTTTCTTTGGTCTTTTGTGTTGACACCTAAACGTTCGCTAAATCGGGCTAGTCTTTTGCACTAAGTGTGCCTTAACAAACAAGTGAAACTGTAAAATGTATCATATCAAAAACCAAAACTGGAAAAAGAGACCGCCAAGTTCCGAATGGTTCGGCCCTTCAAAGGAGTGATATCACACGCACCAAAACATTCGCCAAGTTAATAGCACCGACTAATAATTCGAAGGTTAAATGAAAACTAGAACATTGCTACGTTCGGTAGCAATATTCAGTTTTCATTTAACGTCCAACGTATTATTCGGTGCGATTAAGTTGGCGAATGTTTTGGTGTGTGTTTGTGTGTGATATCGCTCCTTTGAAGGGCCGAACCATTCGGAACTTGGCGGTTTCTTTTACCAGTTTTGGTTTTTGATATGATATCACCTCTTTTTTTTTAAGTTGTGTTTTAGACTCAAGTCAACTAGCCTGCAGATTTGTAATAATGTGCCACGTCAACTATAGCTTGAGTGGCCATTTTTCCAATATTTTAATTTCGTGAGAGGCTGAACCATTCTCAACTTAGTCGCCTTTTCATCAGTTTTTCGTTTAAAAAAAATTGTTTACGGTAATTTTTTTCTTTAGTTCATATCACTCCTTTGTGAGGCCGAACCAGTTCAACTTGGTAGCCTCTTTACCAGTTTTTGGTTTTATTTTGACGTGAAACCGTGACACAGTTTCTTTTCCAACGTTGTTCAAATTTGTGACAACACTCTAACGTGTGTCTAGATACGCACGTCAGTATACACGTTGTCTTTGTCAGAACTTTGGCGTCCCAACCAGAAATGATGCCGACAATACAAACCATAGTTATAACAATATCTTCGTACTTACGCGCCCTCCCACGGCATCCCCATTACATCTCCAGGCTGTGAACCAGAAAAGGTACGCAGTTCGTATCGTACTGCAGCCATTCGTCCGATTTCATAGCTGGAAGCCTTCTTGTTATCTCGGTACCGATAAGTAAGCACCCTATGGAAATTAACATGGGGATGAGCGGACTAGAATTAGCTAGCTAGCTATTTACACATTTGCAACGTTATTGAGGGTCAGATTT
>JAHWFP010224276.1:0-10992 GCA_023313725.1 Lithobius niger | reverse complement strand
CGGGGGGAAACAGAAAGGAAAGCAGAAAAGGATGAGCTTCGTATGGGTGCAGTAAGACGTTTTCAAAATGTTAGAAAAAAAATGGTTTAAAAAGTGCAGTAAACGAGTTTTGGGTTCTGTAGGGCCTTGGAAAATTTGTAAGAGTTAAATAGAAAAAAAAAATAACTAGCCCTTTCCTTCGCTTTGCCAACTCACTGGCGTAAATCCATGCTTCACATAGCTCTTTTAATCACCAGAGCTAAAAATAATAATAATAAAACTAGCGGAGTCGCTGGCTTCGCTCGCTCATTCCGCCGCGTCTCGCTGCGCTCGAAGAGAATTCTTGTTGAAACTCATATGGTGCAGACAGACACTCCCAGCAAAAAATTATCACACATATGTTCAAGGAAGTGATCCAAATAATGTGCGCTACAGGATTAATTTTTCACTACAGGATAAATATTTAGCCTACAACTTACTAAGAGTGTTTAAAAAATGTGCTATTTCTGATGACAAACGCTGATTTTCGTTCGCTTCGCTCACTCAATCAGCGCAACTCACTCGATCAGCGCAACCTGCTCTACTACTTAATTACTGTATTTAGGAAAAAGTGCTGTTCTGATGACAAACGCTGATTTTCGTTCGCTTTGCTCACTCAATCAGCGCACCCTACCCTACTACTTGATTACTGTGTTTAGGAAAAAGTGCTGCTCTGATGACAAACGCTGATCATCGTTCGCTTCGCTCACTCAATCAGTGCACACATTTCCTCAGAAACGTGACTGAATCATTATAACACCGAGAACCTCACATCACATGTAATTTGTGTTAGTACATGGACTTTAAATCGGTGTTCCAATTAGCACGCAAGCTAATTGGAGTAGCGGCTCACAATTCGTTCAGCACGTTCGTTGGAACGTTTGCAGTTCATATAGCAGTAGTTTACTATATGCGGAAAGCGCTCGCTCAACCTGCTCACCCCCTTGCTTCAGAAACGCTTGGGAGCAGACTTAATGATGATGATCGGATTATTAGGGATCAAGATTAAACAAACGAAGCTTACACAATCAGCAAGAGGGCGAGCGGGCTCATTCTTGCCACGGTAGCAAAGAAAAAGGGCGAGCGGCCGACAATGAAATGGATATGCGCTCTAACAATTAGAAACAAACAGTATTACTTCAATAATGCTGACTATTACAGCCGAGTTAAATCAGCGGGAATCAGCTAGACCGGCGTTTATGTTACGCCGGGGAACAACTAGTTTTGATAATTACTTGTTGTTTGGCCAAGTACGATTCAAAATGTGTAGTTGTCGATTTTTTGGAGGGGGAGGTGGCACACATTTTTATTTATTTATTTATTTCCTTGGTCATTAAAAATGACAATTTTTCGGATATTTGACGATCAAAAAATCTATAGGGATTAAAGTAGGCCAAAACGAAACGTAATCTTATCAAAAACCAAAACTGGTAAAAGGGGCCGCCAAGTTCTGAATGGTTCAGCCCTTCAATGTAGTGGTATCAACACACCAAAACATTCGCCAAGTTAATCGCACAGCTTAATAGTTCGCATGTTAAATGAAAACTAGAACATTGCTACTTTCGGTAGCAATGTTCAAGTTTTCATTTAACGTCCAAAGTATTATTCGGTGCGATTAAGTTGGCGAATGTTTTGGTGTGTTGATAACACTACTTTGAAGGGCCGAACCATTCGGAACTTGGCGGCGCCTTTTACCAGTTTTGGTTTTTGATATATCACTCCTTTTTTAAAAATTGTGTATTGACTCAACTCTACTACCGTGCAGATGTGTAATAAAGTGCCACGTCAACAAGAAATTGGTTTTCAACAATATGCTACTACCTTTTGCCTATAGGCCGAACCATTCTCAAGTTAGTCACCTCTTTATAGGTTTTTGGTTTGGTTTTATTTTTTTTAAATTTGTTTTATTTAGTTTGTGTTGGTGTGTTGATATCTCTCATTTGAAGGCCTGAACCACTCTCAACTTGATGGCCTCTGTACCAGTTTATGGCTTTGTTTATTTTGCTTTGTTTTTCCAGTTGGTTTATTTTTCTTGTACTGGACGTGAATACAATTTCTTTGCAACGTTGTTTAGATTTATCGTGATACACTAGTGTGTGTCTAGGCGCGCAAGTCAGTATACACGTTCTCATTGTCCGAATTTTGGCCGTCCAATGAGACACGATGCCGACAATAACAATGGTTATAACAGTATTTTTATAGCCGACGAAAATATATATACCTATTTTTATAGCGTTTCCCTCCTTTTGAGCTATTAATTCCCTAGAAAACTTGAAAGTTGGCTTCCCAGCCAGGCTTGTACTACTGCGCATGCTTGTACTACTGCGCATGCGCAAATATGGGCTGGCTATATAAACTCGGCGCTGCCGTCCGATGACATCATTTCTCCTAGGGCGCTCACGTCAACGTGATCGCCTTGAGCTACTCCATCCTCTTCTCGTCCGCCGGTCCTCTGGACCAGCGATCCTCGTCCTCTCTACGATCTGCCCTCATCCGCTTCCGCAGGATGAAGCAGGGAAGCCGGGGCTGGTATTCCAGTCATCGTTGGATTTTTAGCTCATTTTCAACTTTGAACCGCTATTGTGACGTGTCTAATCTAGGTAGATGACTCCAATTAGATTCATTCGAAAGGTGGGAATGTCTTCTTTGCAACATGGGTCGTTGAAAGGGTCTACCTATAAATAAGAAACGTCTCAGCACCAGTTGAAAGCAGTAAATGAGTGAAAAGTCCAATTCAGGTAGATGGCTTCAATTAGATTTATTCAAAAGGTGGAAATACTAGCCCCTAGTATAAAGGGCGTAGCTCGGCTCCAACAGCGTAAGACCCTTTCAAGTACCCTTGCACCAAAGAAGATCAGTTAAATGGATCTGATGTTAAGAAGGAAAAAAAAACAGGTAAACTGGTCTAGAAAGACTAAAATTGGTAAAAAAAAAAAAAAAAAAAAAAAATTAACAACATTGGTCTAGGAAAACAGACTTTTGGCCTGGATTAAAAATCGTTAAAATTGTTTTAGAAAAACGTTAAAAATGATCTGGAAATAACATTAAAATTGGTCTGGACAAATCTGAAACATCTTAAGTAGCTTTAGCAAAACACCCAGTTCTCACGGTTGATACCGGTTAAGCCCTGCTTTGTTCGACAGTATGCGAATTCCAGCTTTGCTGAATTTCAATTTCACCGAAAAAAAATAATCTTACAAAATGTACAATTATGACGAACTCTTCCTATAAAAGTAGCAATTTTCAAGTTTTCATTTAATCTTCGAACTGTTAGTCGGTGCGATTAACTTGGTTAACTAGTGTTGATATCACTGCTTTGAAGGGCCGAACTGGTCCCTTTTACCGGTTTTTGGTTTTGATATGATATCACTTATTTTTTATTTTAATTGTGTTTTGGGCACAACTCTACTAGTCTCCAGATGGGTAATAACGAGCCACGTCAACGATAGGTTGAGTGGCTATTTTCCTAGTTTTAGTTTTTATTTTAACATTTTGGTTATTTTTCGTGAATTGGGGGACGTGGATACAATTTCTTTGGCAACGTTGTTTAGATTTATTGCGACACACTAGTGTGCGTCTAGATACATGTGCGACGGTATACACGTTGTCATTATCCAAACTTCGGCCGTCCAATGAAAGACGATGCCGACAATACTATAGCAATGGTTATAACAATACTTTTGTACTTACGCGCCCTCCCACGCCATCCCCGTTACACCCCCAGGCTGCAAACCGTAAAAGGTATGCAGTTTGTATCGTGCTGCAGCTATTCGCCCAATTTCGTAGCCGGAAGCATTCCCTCTATTTCGGTATCGGTGAATAATCATCCGATGGGATTTAACATGGGGATGAGCAGACTAGTAGCTAGCTATAGCTGGGTAGTAACACATTTGCAACGTTATTGAGCGTCAGATTTTGCATTGAAAACCGCACAGCTGGCATTCCTACACGAGTTAATTTTTGTCAGAATTCCCATTTGACCGAATTTTGAGCAGGTTTTTAAAATTTCGATAAAAGGGGGTACGGCGAACAGGTGTACAACGTCCTCTCCATTCTCGCCCGCCTCAAGCCCTCTCCAGACAGAAGAAAATTTCGTGCGAAGCGATGCGTCACTACGTGCGTACAAGGTCAAAATTGCAGCAGTTATACGGTTAGTGTTGCATTTAAGGACGAATTTTGAAGTCTTTGGTAACCCATCTTGCGTCGCCGTGCAGCTGCGAACAGCCAGTCTGGTTAGGGCTTCAGTCAGGGCGCGTTTGCGCAGCGACTCGCATTTGCATTCTCGCAGCTAGAACTCAATCGCGATGGCAAAGGTGGCATTGCCATGGTAACAACGCTAAATGGATTGGCTAAATCCGACATCGTTTGAGTAAATACTGGCAGTCTTATAATCCGTGCCAATAATATAAAGAATCCCTCGTGACGAGACAATTTTCCCAAACGCATCTGAACTCACGTTATTTGCTGTTTTCGTTGCGAGGCGGCAGACATAAAACCGCCGCCATGTTGGAATTGGAGGTGATTTGTAGCTTCTAGCTGCGAGAATGCAAAAGCGAGTGGCGTAAACGTGCCCTTAGTCCTACGTAAGAAAAGACTACATGCAGTAACAATTAACGCATATCTTTACGTAAAACGCCCTGTTACAACCCCCCCCCCCCCCAATGAATCCCAGGGTGGGGGGGGGGGTGGGGGGGGGGGGGGGTAAAACAGTCAAAAAGAGGCAACCAGCCAAAACGGACAAGAGACTACCGCTTCAATAACGGATCTTTCCTCTCCCGTTTTTTTTCCGCCCTTTCCGTCGTACAAAAAGTCGGTCTCGTTTCAAGACCAGGCTTATCCGTAGGTCGGGTCTTTGGCTTGCCATGCCGATGTCCGAGCGTCCGTGCACCCTGACGTCCAAGTTCAGTCCAGTCGTCCATTCCATTCACCCTTCAGCTTCCCGCTTTTTTTTTTGCTTGTCTTTCGATTCTAAATCCCCGGCCGTCCAGATCTGCTTCTGAGGCCAAAAGGCCAAATTAAAGAGAATCGATAAAGCGCATGAGGAGATGGGAACGTAGCACAACCCCCCCCCCCCCCCCCCACCCCCCCCCCCCCCCCAACTTCTTTGGTTTTTTTAGGGGAAGGGGGGAGCGTATATGACCAACTGACCGAACGGCAGACGGGAAAAGATGGACGATATCATCGATTGAATGTTGTTGTTGTTGTTCCATTCCCCGTTACCGAAGGAAATGCCGGTTAAAGAGGTAAGTCCACTACACGTTTGGGTTTAAAGTGAAGGGTGGTTCATTTAACAATGGCTGGGGGGGGGGGGGTTTTGGGTTGGTTAATTAGCAAGGTTCGTACCATGAAACCGCGTAATTCGATTCCTAAAATTTTGACGACGGGGTTCTGGCACAACCTGGAAAACACGCGGAAAATGATAACCGTACAAAAATCGGTGAATTTTCATTTAATAATCGCTGTGAATAAAAGATGATGGTAAAATTACACTGGGAATCAACCTGATGTGATAATTCTGCCGACTAGTAGACCAAATTTATCGCTGTGATTAGGTACGTGGAAATTCCCACATGAAATTACCCCGTGATGTATTGAAAGTTATCTAATTTTTTTTTCAAACCTTGTTCTTTTTTTTTTGGCAGCGAAGGTTCCTCGTACTTCATAATCGGGAAGTTAGTTGCTGCTTAAATAGCGCTCGGTTTGAAAAAATCTTCGGTACTTTTTTTTTTTATCTTGAGGGTTATTACATTCGGTAATATCAGATATGTTATTACCAGGTCATTATTTTCGTCTTAGTCCCTCCATCTTGTTTTTAATGCTACGTGGTGTTCCCGTTACAAATTCTGCTCGAGCCTCGTTTAAGTACTAGACAATTTTTCACAATTCCTTGTTGCATTCCCAAGTTCAATTGTTAAAAACACGCCGCACAAGTGCATGGGTTCTTTTTTATTATTATTATTTTGGAATGTAACTCGTGAAGGAGAAAAATTGTCATTATTGACAAGGCTCTTCTTCATATTTCTGTTAATATCACTGAGGATTTGACAGACAGAAATTTGTTCTCTTGATTGTGTAGGAAATTGTCTAGTCATAACCGACCGACAGTTAATACTTGAGTAGCTTGAGAAATTAGTTAAATTTAAAACTAAGTCAGTAAGGGAGTAGCCTGTATAGAGCAGTGAAACAACGTAGTATTATTGTATATAACTCTATGCTGGAGCCAGTTACTGGGATAGCTGCAAGGGTCACTGGAGGGGGAAAAGAAGAGCGTCTTAGTGATGACAATGCTGTTAAGAGTGGATTTCTTAGGCCTATAACGCGCGATTTTTGTCAGTTTGTTGGCAGATTCTGACATTTTTAAGCAAGTGGAATATTTATTTAACGATTACAACCTCGCAGCGTAAGGGATTGGAGAAAAAAAACGATTTTTTAAGGCTACGAAATCCGCTCTCAAAGCACTGCCTAGACTAGAAGTGCCGTTGTTTAACCCTCCATTTTAATCTAGTGCCCCTTGCAAATATCCCTCTTGTAGCAATATGACGTCACTTGACGCTGCTCTATAGCTGTTATCGGTTGACGCGCTGTGGTGCAAAACGCGGCCAGCGCGATTTGAAGTTGATGCCGCTTCTTGGCGTAACTCGCTTCAAACGTTAACAGTTTCGACACGTTACGAAACGTTTCTTGCATTCATTTCAAACAAAAATACGAATTTTGCTAACTGAACAAACCCGTGGCCCTTCTTTCGAAGTGTGCTGGGTGTCGTCGTTTTGCGTTACCTAGCAAGTCCCCGATCATCACACTCATCCTGCTTTCGCTTTCCACAGTTGCCCTACAGCGTTGGCCAAACAGCCGAACACGTAACCTAGCAACAAATTCAGAGCGCCGTTTCGTTATAAAAAAAATGCATCAACAAATCGACTTAATAATTATTATAAATTATTCTTAGTCAATGATAATTAATAAATTATAAATTAACAAGTTATAAATTATAAGAAAAAATTAAAAAATTTATTAAAATTATTTTTTTAGTAATTTAGAGTGCAGAATAATTTTAAAAAACATGACAAATTCTCTTCACTAAATACCCCAAGAGCTATTGGAAATTGTCAAATTTTGTTCATAACTCTTATTTTGGTCCATTAAACTCACGCATGCTATTTATTGGCAGATGATTTCACGAGAGCGAATTGTTCTTGTGAAATTTACGTCTTGGCTAAATAGCACTCGTGAGTTTATAGGAGCCAAAACACTAGGGGTGGGGAAAAAAATCATCGAAAATTTCCGTAGCTCTTGGGATATTACGTTTGATAATTTACCACGCATGGTATTATCCGATGCATTTCACCTTAATCCCCCAATCTGGATCTGTCCAGATGTGGTATTGTATGGTAATGTGGTATTGTATTCCTGTTGCAAATTACCATTCAAGCCTAGTTCAATTATCACGCTCGGTAGGTAGTGCTTATTTGAGTTTATTTGCGCACTAGATTTTTAGAAAAAGGATGTCAGGACATAACCTAACTAGATAAACAAGCGGTACCTGCAGACGTGGACTACTCAATTCTGCCTGGTATGGGGAGAAACGTCACCATGCTAAGCGGCGGCAGACTAAAACGTCGTGACTATTGGGCCAGTACTTCGTTCTCGTGGTCAGGCCTTATACACAAAACTGAGTAGTCGGCTCTGATCAGGAGCGACTAAAAATTCAAAGGGTTTTAGTGCTCGTTAACCGCTTCCGGTCATCTGCCCGACGAAGTCCTAAAGCAACATGATTAAATTGTCTAATCCTAATAATATGACAAAAGCTCGCCCCGTTATTTCTACTAAGAGCTACGCTTGGACGCGGGAAAAGTCAAAATGTCACAATGCTATTAGCACAGCCCGCCGGATGAGGAAAGGCAAACAATGTTAAAGTGTTAAACTCTTAAAATCAACTAGAGGAAGCCCATGTTACGCACGGCTGGTCTTGGATGTAACGTTTGCAACACTGGTACGGTTTGGTTGTTCATGTGTATGTCCTTGTTTCATCGCATTAAGTTTCCTCAATCCTAATTTTTGTGCACACTGGCTAACAAACGCTTTCACCGAATGAAGTTTGTTAATTCCTATTTTCGTCCACACCAGCTGAGCAAACAATGATTTTCGTTCGATTTGCTCACTCAATCAGCGCATCCTGTGACTCAAACCACTTGATGTACCGTTTTAAAAATTGGCACGCTCAAGCATCGTTGCATCAAGCCCTTTTCTCGGTTCTAGCTGCCAACCAACGTAGGTTAGTTTGATTTCAAATACAGATTCTTTAATTTTACCATCAACAATCAACGGTTTAGACGAAAGTTTGAAAGCCAAAAACAAATCTACTTTCTGTCTTTGTAATTCTCAAGGGATTCCAATCTCAAACGCTGAAGGTTTTAAGTGCCCTCCAAGGAGTGGGTAAAATGGATGGATACAGTGTGATCAACGTCTCCCAGCAAGTGTGAGGACCACACCGATAGGTTTATTAAAAAACAAACAAAAGCAATGCTGGGTTTTAAGAGCTTTCATTCTTCAGAAATGACTTGACATTTTCTCATTAAATGTCGGGGGGGAAATAAAGTTTTTCTTCTGGGATACCTACAATAGGGGATTTTTGTAAGTAATTTGTGTGGGAATCCTGGTAGTGATTTATGTGGGTTCATATTTCTCCGGGTGAAATTTCATGTTGTTTTCAGCTGAACCCACCACCAAGGTCATCCTGAAACTGCTTGCACTTTTCAAATGTATCGGCTCTGTTATATAGCGAGTATTCACATAAACCTAAGTACTTAAAACAAAACTAAGTCATTATATTACGCATTGTGGGCTAAGATAATTTGGGGTTAAATATTGGAGTTACAATTGAGCAAAAGAGTTAAGTGCCTCTTTGCTGGGGAGCGTGCATCTGGAACTAATTGTTTAGCTGAATTAGAGATGCAAGCAACGCCATCTTCAGTCAACCATTGTGACAGGGTTCAGACAAAACCTGGAAAGCTGGAGAACCTGGAAATCGGGGAAAATAAAAATAGAGCAAAAAATCTCAGGGAAATTACAGGGAAAACAAGAAATTTTTATGAAAATCAGGGAAATGACAGGGAAATTTGAAAAAAAATTACCTTCGTGTCTGATCTGTAAGTTCCATTGCATTAGCAGATCAGAAACAAAATCCTAGGCTAGTAGCAAAAATAATTTGTGATTTGGTATGTTCCAGTATTTTATAGTGTCCCCTATCTTGAGTTCTCCGCAGAACGAACACAGATAATCGATTGTACGTTTTCAGTAGCAGATTGCCTTGTTGATATCCAAGATAGTTACAAAAACAATGGCGGCCATCGATTAAAGCCACCCCATCCAGGAAGACGTAGCCACTCACAAAATACTTGCAGGACTCAAGATACGCCGCGCACACAATACGTAATTTCAGTAAACCAAATCTTAGGCTAGTACCAATATCCATGATGAAAATGCGTTTAGTCACGTCTGGATCAGTCTTTAAAAAGCTTTTTTTCTGGAATGTTGGATTATTTTCGTACAAATGTTGAAAAAACGTTAGCTAATACCAGTTTCTCTGATTCTTGTAAACACCTGGAAATTGCCATTGGATACACCTGGAAAACCTAGAAATGACAGGGAAATTGAGAATTAAAAAATTGTCTGAACCCTGTGTGAGAGTTGATTTTGTGGCCAGATTTTTTTTATTTGTTTGTTAGCGTCGCTGTCCCAGCCAGAATATTAAGCCCCTCTTCCACCATGGGATTTTCGGTTGCCTATTTGTTTAGTAAGATTGACTTGCCTGCTAGAATACTTAGTTCCCCTGTAAATTCATTCCCCCTTGTAGTAGATTCACATCCCAGTTAGAATATGTCACCCCCCCCCCCTCTCTCCGCATAAATCCAGTCTCTTCTAGTAGACGGATTCACAGCCCAGCTAGAAAATCCCCCCCCCCTTCTTATTTAGTAAAATTGATTTGACAGATGGAATATTTAGTCCCCCATAAATTCATCCCCCCCCCTACTGATTTTCTGTACGCTGGGAGAGGGGGGGGGGGTGTGGAGTATTTTTCTTGAAGGGCGACCATTTTCCCTAGGAAATTTGGTCCATGCAGACCATATTTCCATTGCAGCACCCGTCCCGTGGCGCTGCCATTATCAAGGTCAGTGGTAGTGACAATACCGATCAAGGTTTGGACTTTCTACAATCAAGAAAGTTATGAGTCATCTAAGGTATGGAATTGAAACTTACGGTTTTGCTCCTGACTATCAGATTAACAGACTCCAGAAAACACAAAACAAAGTTGTAAAAATGTTTCTTGGAAATAGCAATATCTATAAATCTACCATAAGCCTGTTTAAAGGTAATAAAATATTGAATGTCACCAGTTTACGGGACTACACAATTATTCTTAATAATTATTTTAACTACGAACACCGAATAAAAGATAAACTAAAAATGAAATTCTTACGGGATTCTACTGTAAGCTATAAAGTTCCAATGATTAAAAATAACTATGGCCTCATGTATAAAGAACGCTACATACCAACACTTTTTAACAAAATTCCACCCGATTTAAGAAACTTAACAAGCTATAGCAAAATAAAGTATTTTTTAAAGAAATGGTTAACCGATAATTAATTTGTAAATGATACGTATCTTTGCTGTGAAATTTTACAGCTTTTCTTCAGTAAATTTATATAGTAAATCTATGCAATTGATTGTTACTCTTGTTTTAATTTTTGTTTTGATTTACTGAACTAATGCAGTGTTGCTGTTACTACCGTGTGTGTATTGATATATTGTGTGTATTGTTATTTGATTTAGGTTAAGATAGAAATTTAAGGATGAATGTACCCATACAAGTACTTTTTGTACTTCGGGTTGCAAATTGAAAATAAATTACTATTATTATTATTATAAAAAAAACAAAAAAAACTACGAGACCATCTCATTATTGCCAACAAT
>JAHWFP010224275.1:0-11671 GCA_023313725.1 Lithobius niger | reverse complement strand
ATTTAGCATTGATCAAGTAAAAACTAGTGAGCGAGAAAATTGTCGTTACATAAACCCATCCTAATAACTAGTAGAGCCTTTTGCTTATATCTTCTTCTGTGTGTCTGTGTTTAAAACTCGTTAACAGTTTTAACTATGTTCGTATAACTTTAAAATTGTTAGTTATTTTTTTTATTTCTAAAGAAACTATTATTGTTCCCGCTAGTTCTGATTGTTGGAGGCTATAAGCTTTGAGAAGCGTGGTCCCTCACAGTTATGATTGCGCACTGTCAGAGCTATACGTGCGCTCCATTTATGGTTTCTTTTGCCTTGAGTTCATTTATACTGTGCGCTCGATTGATGTACGTTCATAGTCCGTAACCGTTTTCGTACACTATATCGAATTGCAATTTTTGTGTGCTCCTCTTCCCTCCCCCCCCCCCCCCTCGTCAAAAACGGCGACGAACCGCTGCGTCCGAATGAAAAGTTTTTCAAGTCGTAGAGACGATTTGATTTGCAGGCGATCAAAGTTAGCGGTCTAAGCTGCCACTTCAGTATTTCCGGGAATGCAAGTAGCCTACTCGTTAACAGTTTTAACTAAATATACAGGGTGGTCCAAAAGTCCGTTGCACCCCACCAAAAGCCCTACAGAATTGAAATTAGGCACCTGACTCATAGGACTTTTGTTTTGTCCCTAAGATGGGGACCACCGACTGAGCTTGCGTTGGGGCGCCCTGCCCCCCCCCCCAACCCCCAGATACATACTTTAACTTTTTTCCTGTGAGGAAAAGACCTTTGGTTCCAATTGGGGAAAAATGCACGTGGCCCAGACAACGTGAGAGCCGAAAACAGCATGCTAATTGGATAAACGGGATGCGTTTTATTACATCTTCAATGTAGCCCCCTACTCCCACATGAGTGCTTCCCGTACAATTTCCTGCACCGTGCAGGGAAGCCTCATGTGGGCGTGGGGGCTACACTGAAGTTGTTATAAAACGCATCCCGTTTATCCAATTAGCATGCCGTTTTCGGCGATCACGTTGGCTGGGTCATGCGCATATTTCCCCAATTGAAACCAAACGTCTATTTCTCACAGGAATAAAGTTAAATTTTATATCTGGGGGTTGAGGGGGGCAGGGCTCCCCAACGCAAGCTCAGTGGTTGGCCCCCATCTTAGGGACAAAACAAATTCCTATGAGTCAGGTGCCTAATTCCAATTCTGTAGGGCTTTTGGAGGGGTGCAACGGAGTTTTGGACCACTCTGTATATCTTGAAAACGGTTTTTGAGTTATTAAGATTTAATCTACACCACTGAAATCAGTCGAGGAGATATCTTGAGATGTCAAAATCGGTCAAAAATTTGACCGAAATTAAATTTTCGAGTATGGAAACTAGCCGGCGAGCATGCGTACTTTGCTCAGCCGGGCCAAATTTGCGCGTAATATGAGGAGACAGTGGCGCACTAGAGTGGATGACGCAGCGGCGACGAACGGTGGGGTGCGGGGGGGGGCAACAGGCATTCCCTTAAATTAACATTAAAATTTGACAAATGTAGCGTAAATGAAAGCATTTACTGCACAAGCAAATTTCGTGTAATCGAGTGTACGTTATCTGAATGAACCGTAGATCGAGCGCACAAACAGAATTTCATTTTTCGTGTTCCCTCGGACGCCTTTCCAACTCTTTGTATGAGGTTGCATGCTGCTTGGCAAGCCTTGTAGGACAGACAAGACAGCAATAACTTACGAGCTATAATAGGCACTGTCGAGGTTTGGCGCTCGTCTCGTCGGTGTAGGTCCGTTTACGTATTCGTCACACCAACCTAACCCGTTGTTTCCTTTTAAGACGGGTGTTTCTTCTTGGATGCCATTATTGTCGCCGGCCACTTGCAGTACATCAAGTACTTGTGGAATGTCACCATCTTGACGGGGTTCGTCGCCGTTTCCGTCTTCCACAAGACATCAATTGGGCGATGACCCTCTCTTCCTGTTCTTTTTTTTTTATATTTTATTCGTAGGAGGTGCAGAAGTGTGATAGGATCTAGTTTGTGGTTTGTTTAACATCTCTGTGGTGCAGTGGCAACCCGGACCACTGCACTGTGACTGAAGTTGGCGCTAATGACCTAGCTGTCGACGCGGCATTAAACCTCAATCCCCCTTCCCGTGTCCCCGCTAGGTCTGATTGTTTGAGGCTTTAGGCTTTTGGAAACGTGGCCCCTCTCAATTATGATTGCGCACTGTGAACGGTACAAGCGTTCTCCATTTTCGTTTTCTTTTGCCTAAATTCAGTTCATTATACTGTGCTCGATTTATGAACACTCATGGCACGTAACCGTTCCCGGACATTATTTCAAATTGCAATTTTTGTGTGCTTCTTCCCCCTCGCCGCCCCCCCCCCCCGGGCCGCGACCCACCGAAACGAGGTTTCTGGGTGAACCGCTGCGTCCGAGTTTTAAAGTTTTGATTTGATTTACACTGGTGATCAAAGTTAGCGTAAAAGCTGCCGACCAGTATTTTTCCGGGCATGCAAGTAGTGACCACTTTGCAGCACGCCGCAGAATAATGCAGGGAAGTTTTACCGCTGACCTTGATCGCCTGCAAATTTTATCATTGTGCTCCAAACTCCATTCGCTTTTTTTGCTTTGGCATTGGCTTACGGTTGGCTAGATCTTTCCCATTCAAACTTTTTTTTTTCAATTTAAATTTTCAATTTACAAGTTTGTATCCTTCAGTTTAAAAGAGGACAATGCCAACGATGAGAAATTAACAGTATATAACAAACCGTAAAAAAATAATAATAATAATAATTTTAGCAAAATTCCGTGGACTGAATTTTTCAGTTTCAGACACGTCTGATGACTCATCCTATTGCAGACAAGACGTAGACTAAGTATCTTAAACTAACTGAAACCCGTTCTACGCACGTATGGTGTTGGATGCATCGTTTGAAAAATTGGTACGGATTGGTCTCTCAGTTGTGTATCCATGCTACCCCAAGTTATGTTTCTTCTATCACAATTTTGTCCACACTTCACACTGCCTCGCTCCTGTGTATCTGGGCTACATGGGAAGCCGTAACTGGAGTGCTGGATGCGTGATTCGCATCGTTTGACCTGCGCTTTATTATGTCGGCCTGATCATGACGGTGCATAATGTCTGCTGACACGTTTACTGTCATTAAAAAGTGACTGCTGCAAGAATTGTTGATCTATATTTTGAAACATTTCAAGTGGGCTTATGAAGGCCACATTTCAGAACTAAATCAAGCCGTTTTGGCTCGTACTCTGCTCTGTAAACACCAAGGACGTTTGTCATACTCAAGGCTAAGCAAAAGTTGATTTTTTTTTGTTCGCCTCGCTCACTAAGTCAGCGCTCATATGATTAATTTCACTAGTGGTGTAAGTTGTGTTTATTTTACCAACGATTTAAGCTCACTGTTATTCAGTAAATGAAATTAATACTTCTGAGTAAGAAAATCGGGCACTATTTAGAATTGCAATTTTTTGTCTGCTTCTCCCACCTCTCCCCCCACCCCCCCCCCCCCCTTGTTCCCTGAAACGGGCCACTGCGTCCAAATTTCAAATCTTTGATTTTGCGTTTTTTTTTCTGAAAAATTGGTGCTAATATATCTATTTCACATAGTTTGTTTTTCATTGTTGCTGGAAGTAGTCGAGGCAGCAAAGCGTCAATTGTTGCCTTCTAATTTGAAATCCGCATTTAAGAAATAAATAAGTTATTTCATGTCGCCCGTCCAATTTTCAGGCCTTAATTACAGAGTCGGCATCTTTTTGTTTTAAACTGTGAGATTTAAGCGGAAACCCGCATCGTTTCAAAGGGTGCGAAGGATTTTGTAGCAAGCGTTAACCCCTCCTGGTCATCTGCCCGACGAAGCGCTAAGGCTAGTGTTGGATTGGGCCACCCGGGACCCCGGGGATTCTCGAGGAGGCCCACTATAAGAGGCCCTTGTTGAAAAAAAAAATTTTTTTTTTCAAAAATTTGAAATGAATCCGTATGAAAAATGCACCACGGATTGCAGGAACACGTTTCATATTCACGATAATTTCTTCGAAATATGCTAGCTTACAGGTTCTGTTCCATACCTCTCTTTCCTGCCCCCCCTCCCCCGGACCCCCCGCGGTGTGTTTTTTTTGATAAAATTTGAATGAATTCCTATGAAAATAAAACCTCTTAAGTTTTAGGAATACGTGTCAAATTTACGCTGATTGCAACACTCTAGCTGAGGCAGTTCCCCCGCCCCTTTCCCCGCTAGGATCTCCGACGCCCCTGCAGTACATTCCTGACCCCTCTCAATCCGATCCTGCCTAAGGCGCGGATCGTTTCATTTTGGTTATCTACGAAGAATCAACTTCTCGCTGGCTGACAATGTCACTTTCCTCACGCCCAAACATCGACTTACGACAGCAATGATAAATCTCATGTGTTTAAATTGTTGACATTGCCGGTTTGAACGTTTCTCATGCACCTAAATTGTTGCTCCGCCAATCTGATGATCAAAGCGAAGGAGCGCCGAGTATAGGTCCATCCGCGCAGAAAGTTGTCTTTTCCGAAAGTTGTCTTTTCATTCTTTATCAGATTATTGTATCATGTATTCTCAAAAGTTCGGTCTGTAATGCAGTCTGTTTGCTTCTTTAACCCTTTACTATGCGATTTATTGTTTTTTTTTTTTTTAAGTGTATTTTTGGTTTCGTTTGTTTTGATAGTTTCAGTATGTGTGTGCATAAATTCTATTACTGCAAATGCTTATTGGGCTGCGACAGGGACGTTACATTTCTAACGCTTTTCCTAAAGTGCTATTTATTTTGGGCAGAATACAAATTGTATTTAACAGAACATTTAAAAAAATAAATCCTACGTAAGTTTTGACCAGGGAACACCGATTTTTTTTTCAATTCGGTGGGAGGCAGCCGTAGAAATAGAGTAGACTAGCGACTACATTTATTACTTAGTGAATGTTCGTGATAACAAAAGGAAAACGCGTACACAACAAAACACTCTTGTGAGTTCCTTAATCGTGAGTAACCGGAAATAGCCCATTAAATCCCCATGGGCTATTAAAATTATTTCGATAAAAAAAAAGGAGAGGGGGCCGTAACAAAGTAATATTTCAATATTTGGAATCTTACTTCTGCCCAGGAATCGTGTTTAGACTTAACTCCATCGCGAAAAATTCGGCGTAAGTGCAGGGCTGGATTAAGGGGGGTGCTTTGGGTGCTGAAGCACTGGGCTACAGGCCGAAAAAGGCCTCAAGGGTGCCTCACGGTCGCCCGAAAATTCACCCGAAAAATAAAATAAGGTACTATTTTAAATAAAATAAATTTTACTTTTACTGTTTTTACAAAAAAAAAATATTGTTTAAAAAAGAAAACAACTTTTTTTTCGTTGTGGGACTAGCGGGTGGGGGGGATGAAAGGGCGAATTGGGCCACAATAAATCTTAAGCACCAGGCCTCTACGAGGTTTAATCCGGCCCAGCGTTTGTGCGATCATTCACGTACGTGATCTGGATTCGGCCTAGCATTACCGCAATGACTTTGTTCTCATTTGTTTAGAAATTTAAATTTATTTAGTTCACTAGTTTATTTGGTTTGCTTATGTATGAAGCTTTTTGTTAATTTTGGTGCAGAAATACCCCAATTTAAGGGGATAAAACATTGATTTCCTTGAATGTATAAATGAATGAAGTTTTCAGTCAATTTCTAGCTGAAACATTATAATCTAAAATGATTTAAGGTTAGAAATCATGAAATGACCTTAAGTCTAACCTCTTCCTAATACGGCTGCCTCTCACTGCCACACAAAAAAAAATTGACTAGGGACCCTTGGTTCCCAGTATGCCGCTTAATAGGGTTGTGTTTTACCCTGTTTTACCCTTGTTTACTTTTTATTTACCCTTTATTCATTTACCTTTTATTCATTCTAACATCTATGCTGCTTGATTAATTTGCCCTTATTTACTCATTTTGTTTACACTTATTTTCCTTTATTTATCCTTAATTTAACATTTTACCTTTTATTTTACTCTTATTTTCGTTTATTTATCTTTTATTCACCGTTTTACCCTTATTTACCCTTTATTTATCCTTATTTTACTTTATTTATCCTTTATTTACCATTATTTACCTTTTAGTTACCCTTATTTATCCTTTATTTACCCTTATTTAACCTCTCTTAACCTTATTTACCCTTTTTTTTACCCTAATTTGTTTTATTTACCTTTTATTTGTTTACCCTTTATTTATTCAGTTATTAATATTTTGATTTCTATACTCTGATCTTTTAACATGGAGCTGGTGAAATAGTGATTGTAATGTAATATATAAGTCCATGCTTTTAACAATCTTATACGAAAACCTATCAGATGCTTACACGGAATGACACGTTCATCATGGTGTAGGCTCGCGTATAGACGTTATTCACCATTAAAAAAAAAAAACTGTCCTTGGTCGAAAATTGCATAGAACTTGTTTTTCCCCATCTACTCGCTTGTTGTTTTAAACTGACTTCGTTTCGTGGGGTTCAGCTTTTCTGCAAGGCTTTAGTTTTGTGGTAATTTCAAGAAACTCCGCCTTACGACGCTGTTCTGCGTAGCACCCTCATCACCGCTAAGCAAGTCGGCTCCTCTACACCGCAATCGTTTCGTTGTAACCGCAAACCGTGTGGTTGCTACGTCATTGAGTCGACTTACGCCTGGGCTTTTTCTGCTTGCTTGCAAACGTTTTATGTAGACACACACACCTACTAGCGTGTCGCCGCCAAGTAACAGCCGATCATCCTATTGTTGGCACCCGACTGTTAATAGATTGATTGTTGATGATAAAAAAGGCGGCGTAGCCAGCAGACAGATGTCTTTTACTGTAAGCTAAGCAACTAAAAGTATATTTTCCCTACTTTTTTGGAAGTGTTGTTTAATTGAATAGACTTTAATTAAAACATGACTGAAAAACTTCGTAAACACTTTTGTTAAAACAATTTATTTTTAAAGAAACGAATTACGTTAAATATATTTTTTTTCACAACGTGAAGTGGTGTTTTCAGCCTTGGTTTCAGTACACGATCGGTCCCGTTGCGCTCTTGTTTTCGTGAAAGCTTGACTGTCGCATGGTGGCGCATGTGGTTGGATTTCTTATCATCTAGCGTGACAGAAAAAAAAAACAGTTCATCGTCTATCGAGTGGCCGTTGTAATTTGCAGGTTAACTTTTAAAAATATCTCACTTTCGTTGATTTATTAAAGCCATTATTTCGTGAGTCAAGTAGTTCGCAGTGCGAATTATTGATGCTAAACCCATTTGTCTCATTTGAAGTTTGTGCCATAAAGTAGTTAAATGCTAGCGTAGACTAATTAAAAGTAATAGGCCTATAATTAACCGTAAAGTACGTTATTTTAATAATTGTAAACATCATAAACTTAGAGCATGGCGGAAACCAGTCGAGTACTTTTCGTTACTACCATAATTTTAATTAAATAGAATAAACTTAAATTACAGTGGAGGATTAAATAAAAAATGTGTGTAGGAAATCGGTTGCGAGGCAACGTAAGTGATGCGCAAACTGAATGAATCGGCGTGGAACCTCACAAACGGGGGGAGGAAAGGATTTATTAGCGATAGAAATTAAAGTGATGCAGAAAGCTGAAATACGTTTTATGGGTTGGGTTATGGCAAAGCAGTTCTGCATAATTAAGAGCATTAATACAAAATATTTTGTGTATTTGTGCAATGAAACCCCGATTTTCCGAAGTACGGCCTGAGTGTTGGTAGGACAATCGGCTCTGCTGGTGGTAAATCTAAATTTGTACAACTCTTTCATTGTTAAACCATTTCTGCAGCAGTGGATTTATATCCATGAAGACACATTGATGCAACAATGAAACCATTGTCTTGCCACTAGTAAGAACCACTGCTAGGAATACAATTCTTACTTAGGTAAGTAATAAAACGAAGGCGTGGGTTTCTTACTTGCGTAAGTAAAAAAAAACAAAAAAACCAAGGCCTTTGGTCCTTTCTTACGTTAGTGAAATTTCACTGCTATCAATGTTTACGTATCCCAAATCGTTTCTAAAAGTATGAAATAGTAAACCGTTTCAACCTTTAAAGTAACAACTATTCATTTTTAGAATAATTAACGTTTTTGAAGAAACAGTTTAATGCAAAATACAAATGATTTCATTTTGGACTGGTTTGCATGGTGAATTTTATACCACACGCCATAGCTGTTTGCTGTGACGTGCATATCACGTGACTGGGCGAGTCCAATCAGATGGCCAAACAGCCGTTGTTCTCGTTCGTCATTTGCTAACTCATGGTTACGTCACGCCGAACAGCCATTGCGCATGATTTAGGTGTTTGTCGTTTTCTAACGCTTTAACAGAATAGGTTTATAAGCATTTATAAAAAAAAAATTCAAAACATGTTTCACCATCTTTTGCATCCAGATCTTTCCAGTTTTTTTTCCGAAACGTTCACTACACATACCTTTGTGTATACAATAAATGTGATACGTTTTAGATTCTTGGGTGCAACAGCCCAGTGAACGTTTTGTTACTGCTACGTCCGTCGTCTGTTTTTTTTTTCCCTCACAGCGTTACATTTTTTAGGCAGTTGCGTGATCTCGGTTTGTTAACCTATTCCGGCCTGAGGCCATTGTGGTTTCGCGGATTTTGAAAGAATAGTTTTCTCGGAAGTTAATGACTTCACACATTGACGGCAACGCCGGCCTTTAACATGGTAAACGCTCTGTCATTAGTTGGGCGTTTTTGTAGCCATTGATTCACTTAGGCTTGCGCAGTTAAGATACCGTGATTAACTACAAAACAATAACCAATTCTGACAGGCGACAGTAAAATACAGGAGGTGCAGTACTGTTAAAAAAGGTAAACGTTACTTAAATTAGACAACAAACATGAACTCGTTTGATGCTTAAAAAGCAATGTTCATCTGATGCGAAGTCAAAATAGCAAAAATAGCACAAATACATCCTAAACCCTCCACCAAATGGGAAGGGAGCAGTACGGCTACCCGATACTCGGTTGCCCAACGGTACTTTTGCCCGACTCCAGTTTCCCGACAGGTCTGTTGCCCGACAGGTGAGTGGCCCGACAGTGATGTTTGTCCAACAGGTGAGTTGCCCGATAGTGATATTTGCCTGACAGGTTAATTACCCGTTGGTGATGTTTGCCTGACTTTAATCATATAACCCCACCCCCCCTTTTTTTTTTTTGCGGCACACTTGACGTTTTTGTTATCAAAATTTTGCACTGAATTTCATAATTAAAAATATATCACCCCTTTACATATTTTTTTAAAATCTTCCTTCCCCTCGTAAACATTCTCGTTTATGAATTCATTCCTTGCTTGTAGTTTTCCGTTGAATTTTACAATTTTTTTTAATGTTAGTGAAAAAGCGAACTTGGTTGGTATTTTAGGTAAGGGTTAACTGGTCCGAAGCCAAAATAGAAAAGAAACACAAATAAACTTTCCTGTAAGGTTTCAGATACTACAGTGTTGCTGTACTGCTTAGTCCACGAACCTTACTGCTGTAGTCAAGTATTTTTTTTTTTTTTTTTTTACAATTTTTACTTTTGCACACGATAGATCAGCTCATGATTGGTGTATTCTACTTGGCTAAACGACATTGCTTGAGAATGCTTAAAAACTATTCAACTTATGTGCTTAGCATAGCTCTACAGGTAATTCAGGATTCGTGTGAGTCCTTGAAAACGTGGAAACCTCCTGAAAAGTAATAATGGAATTCCATGCCTAGAACAGTGTTTTAATGCAGCAGTAAGGTTTCACGTGGGCTAAAAGCTTACTTTGTTTCTTTCCTGTTTTTGGCTACGGCACATTACCAAAGAGTCATTTTTTGTTTTCCAATACTGAAATATGGCCAGTGGTAAGCTGCAGTAAGGGCCCTCATAGATTTGACACTCTGCGGTAATAATACCACATCCCAAATTTTTGCCAAGGTATAGGGAAGTGTAAAGATTATAAATTATAACACCTGTTTCGTAAGCTACATGATAAAAAAAATATTAATTAATCTATGATTGTATGTATTTAGGTCTGACCTACAAAGACTTGGACAATTAACAGTATAAGTCTTCTTAAGGTGGCCTAAATTTTCGTAGCCCTATGAAGATGTATATTACCGACCACTTCGATTTATTATGCTATTTTGTGCGATATATTTCTCGGATCGAGTAATTCCACTGTTAAAGTATTATGTTTTAGACATGCATCATAAATCTGTGCGCAGGTACCGTACTGTCCTGTATATGAGGTTGTGGCCCGTAAGCATTCAATTCACTTTGAAATTCAAGAGTTCAACCATTTCTTTAAAGGCTATTTTAAGCAACTTTGTTCAGAATGACGTTTTAAACTCTTGTCGTCAGTGGGATGATGAGGGAATTAAAAATAATTGCGTTACGGTTGATTTAAAATTATTATCTATGGGTTATTTAATTATTGTCTTATGGGTTATCAACCGATGCACATTGAACCCATATTACTTACTCTAAAAGCAAATAAGCCAAGAAAAGCCTTCTCCATTGGTTTTCAAATTTAATGAAACATTTCCAAAGATTTTACCCGTATTCGTCAGCCAACAAACGCAACCAAATCGAAAATACTAACATTAGCAATATACCGTGACTCACAAACAATCAAACAACCATGTCTCGGACGTTCGCACAATAAACAAGCCTCTTTGCTGTTGATTGTTTGTGTATTTTGTAAGTTGGTAATGACAGAATATTCAGCTTGGTTGTTTTTGTAGTCCGAAGAAGGTGAAACCATTGACAACACTGGAATTTGAAAACAACAGTCTGGTAACGGCTGTTCTTTTCGCCGTTACCTCTGGTCATCCATCTTTGTAACTTTGTGATGTTGCAGAAACGTACCCCAATTCTCACGGAGTGGAGTTGAACAAAAACAAACCAACTCGAATTTACCCGGGTTATTTTTTACGCAGTATACGGCCCCCCAAGCTCTATGGGGTTGTATAACACGCCCTCGGGCGGTAGATTGTCGAATCTTTCCTCCCCGTTCTATATCGTCGTCCTATACGAAGGAGACGCTGCTTCCTTTTTCTTAGCGGGACCGCCCGCCTCTGGCGTCAAAATCACCCACCAAGATCACGGCGGAACGCTAGAGCACACCATCCCTCTGCCGTCTCTAGCAGCATCAGACGCGGACGCGGCGGGTTCCGTCCGCCGATCGCTCTCTCTCTCTGTCCTCTGAATCTATCCGCGGAGAGCTCCTCCGTCCGCTGCCTCGCTCGCGCTCCCGTCGCACTCAGTCGACGAAGGGCTGCCTCCCCGGACGGGCGCGCCTTCTTCTCCTTCACCTGATCCGTTCCTCCCTCTCCGTCAATCAATCGGTAACAACGTCGACCCAAGAACTCGGCCCTTCGTTCGGTTGCCAACGACGGTCGACGTCAGCTCAGCACGTGTACGCACGTGGGCCGAGCAGACGACGACGACGTGCTGCCGATCCGTTGCTAGCCCTCCTCTCATTGGCCCGGTTCACGAAGCCCGGATGAGTGTGCGCAGCGCGGTGAAGGAGACGAGTCGCCGGCGACGCCAAATGAGTCGGTGCATGTCGGCCGAATGGAGTGCGCCGCCGCCGGCAGCTGACCCCGATGGACTGGTGACCTCGGTGAGTCTCAATACAACCCCC
>JAHWFP010224273.1:0-11733 GCA_023313725.1 Lithobius niger | reverse complement strand
CGGTAAAAAGTCCTGTCTGGAAAAAGTAGTTCTCGGTAAAAAGTCCTGTCGGGAAAAAGGACCTATCGGGAAACAGTCCCATCATAGAGAAGTACCTGACAGGACGACGTCATGATGGGAAACGTTATCGGAAAAACGTACAGTCGGGAAATTGAGTGTTTGGAAAATGCATGGATCCCCCCAAACACTGTGTTTATCTTATGTCTATTGAGACTGTCTGCAGATGGTTTCCTGTAGCCAAATTAAGTAAATCTCACTGCGCACTGACAACTTACCACTAGTTGTAAAGAAAATGTTTCTAGTTTTTAGCAATATGACAAGGTTGAGTTAAAAATGTTCAATAAAACACCAATATTCCTTACACCCATCTTTTGTTGAGCTTCTTACAATAGGAATGATGAACACACTGTTTGCTTGAATGCTCACACTCCTACACAGTCACCACTTAAAAGTCAGAACTGCACTAGGTAGTACTGATACTGACAGCTACTGAACCGTGTAAACACTCAAATCAGAGGGAAGGAGCTGAGTCGTTTTTGGATATTTTGATTGCTGAAATTGCCATATTTGAGGTCCAAAAATTCCATGTCCTCTATTTTGGTCAGTATTTTTCGTGAACCTCCCTTGATGGGGCCTAAACAATGTATCCCCCACCCTCGATAGTGTCCATGTCCCCCTATTTCCGCGGACCCCCCCCCCCCCCCTCCAGTAATTAATAAGGACCGGGCCCTATGAGGCTGTGATGCTGGTTTTTGTTTTCAATATACCGGCTAAAATTGACATAATCACGTGAGCAGTCAAACGCTAGACTATATTGAATCAGAGTTTGTTACTCCTCCTTCCTACAAAACTTTATATACTAATGGTCTGGTAATGGAAGTAGTATAGTAAAAGAAGACACAATGCCAAAAGCTAAAACAAAGGTGCCTCCCCATCCCTATCTCCAAAATGTCAAAAATATGCTTAAATGCGATAAATCGAATATGCCACGAATATCCCAATCATTCGTTTCAAATTTAGGTATGTAAAATACGAACGCGGATTGTTGAAATTGCTCTTAAAAGTAGGCTTGTGCTATGAATCCAGTATACAACACACATGCAAGTCAAATGGGCCCTTAAAAGTAAAGAGAAGACAAAAATACAACCATCCCTCTCTTTGTGCCTTCGTATAAATATACCATATATACCTGCTTTGATCTTTTCAGTTTTAAAATTTCTTTTATATAAGTGTTACCGTAACTTCCAAGATCTAAGAGATATGCCTACACAAACATGAACAAGTTCGCGCTAATTTGCGCTTAAGTGGTATTTTTAACTTCAAGTCAATAAACGGCGTAGCCATACGGTTTTCTTGGCTGTGTCAATATTTATTTTAACTTTAAAGCAAAGAATTTATGATGTACAAAACCCGCGATTTACACTTGTTTTCATCAGTTTAACCAATCAAATGTTTACTTTTTCCGTCATGTTAGGTTTCAACAAAAAAACACGTAATTATTCACAAGTATGACAAAACTAAAAGCTTTTGTATGTAAAACGTCACAGGCCAGCGTAAAATGGCCAGGCTTAATGGATCCCTACCAAGACTAGCTGCGATCCTGAGAAAATATTAAAGTTATCATCCAGAAATGTGTTTTTAACTTAACTGAGCTATACGATAAAGATTCTGAGCTGCTTGACGTTTTATATTAATTTTATCAGCAATAATATCTGAAAAGCACATATCTGTGGCATACATATACCTAGTGCACAGCAGGCTATTATCCTATAGCTATAGTTATGTCACAACTCGATGCGCTGCCATCACTGACTGTAGGCTATGTGGAAAGTTTCAACTTGTAAGCTGGATGCAGCAAACTGACTTCATTTAAACTCGTCTGGCCACAATAATCTTGATATTTTTAAATACATTCAAATGTATTTGATCGAGTTTTCAAGTTCAGGATCTTGGTTACAAACTCAAAGAATGCGTAGATCACATGATTATATCAACTAATGAACCTAGAATCACTTCACTCATTTCTTTATGTACTGTTGGTAGCATTTAGCCTTTCGAGCAGGAAAGCATGTGAAAGTAGCCTAACGGTGTGATACTCATATAAAGCGATATCTTCAATTTGCCCTCACCAAGGTCAAATTGACAGACTGCCTGGCAGTTTTTTCTATTCCAATAAATGTGCCAAGAATGTGATGACTGAAGTTTTGTTTTATCGAATTCATCCATTTGTAATAGATAAAGACAAATCTCTCAAAATAATGTTAAGATAAGTCGGAAATAAGCAAAACATGATTAAAAAAAAACACTAGGTAGTTAGTTAGTTTCAGTGATGGAATGATGGTCATGATCACTTCCAATTTTTAAAAAAGTTTGATGTATTGAGTTGATTCTCCTTCCCCTTCAGTGTATTTTTTAAAATTCAAAATAGTCATGAAAGACACTACAGCACTGAAATAAATAAATCAACAGCAAAATTATACACTATAGAAATAAGGTAATACAGTAAACCACCTTTATGCCCTTATGTTACATTCAAGTGACGTATCTGAAACTGTGAAGCAATTAAATGCACACCGAATTTATTGGTATATCATTCATTTGGAGGAAGTACTGTGTCACTTGTTCGAATCTGAGTCATGTTACATGACAGATATGTATGTGCAAGAAGGTGGTTACTGTATTATGTTTGGTGTATAATTTCGTTATTAGCTTACTTTGGACTTATCTTTAATCCATTTGTAAATTGGATGATCATAAAAGAAAATATTAAAGTCATTAACCAGCCTTTCAATAGTCCTCAAAATCATTACTCCCGTAGCATCCATGATGCTGTACTTTTATGCTCACCTTACGACACTTCTCCACAGGCTCTCCTCACCTTAAGACACTTTAAGGTTTTTATTGTATGATTAAGCGTATGATTCTCTCTATTATTCAAGTCACTTTAATGTTATACGATTAATTTATTTACTTAATGTATGCGACAAAAAAATCATTTGACATATAATTTTAAGCCTCTTTCTTCAGTAATTTATTTTGCCCTCATGTTTACTACAAGAATATCAATGACGTGAAAGTCTATCACCAATCGTTATAACTTATCATGGACACCCACTCTTGCCCAGGTGACGCAATGAGTTCCTTACTTAGTAATTTCCCTGTATAATTATTTTCCTTCTAGAGTAGCTAATAATTTCTGATGATTTATTTAATTGCTGACTTTCAAACAAAAGTTCGAATCGCCAACTTTGTTTGCAACTCTTGCTCACTAAGGCACACTCCGTCCAAGAAACATTTTAGCCAAGTCAAATTCCAGTCAAGACCACTCATTTAATTAGCGATAAAGTCCTAGTCAATAACAGCATATCAATTTTCGCATGCTGTTAGCACAGACCTGCATACCACAATAAGTACCAAAAAAATCGGTTGTATTGCTTCAAAAACCATAATTTCCATATGGAATAACTTAGCTGTCACCGACTACAAAACAAGGTAGTTCACTACAGTGTGTGTAAATTATTGCCATACAAGATACAGTAACAATCACTAAAGAATTTAAACCTAATGCATTTTTCCTAATACACCTCTCCCTCTCCACCAACCCAAAAATATCAGTTTTAACATCTCACAGTGATATACGAATTGCAAGAACGGTTTAAGTTATAGCCAGTCTCAATAAACTCACAACTTGCTGCATTTTCCTTGTGTAAAAAAACTGCTTCCCTCCAAAGGTGTGGGAGCTTCTGGTCATCTACCTGTATCAAATCACCAGTTATGTCTAATCTCAACAAGTTCGCAACATACTGCATTTTCCTTGTGTAAAAAACTGCTTCCCTCAAAAAGTGTGGGAGCTTCTGGTCATCTATTTGTATCAAATCACCAGCTATGTCTAATCTCAACAAGTTCGCAACTTACTGCATTTTCCTTGTGTAAAAAACTGCTTCCCTCCAAAGGTGTGGGAGCTTCTGGTCATCTATTTGTATCAAATCACCAGCTATGTCCAATCTCAACAAGTTCGCAACTTACTGCATTTTCCTTGTGTAAAAAACTGCTTCCCTTCAAAGGTGTGGGAGCTTCTGGTCATCTACCTGCATCAAATCACCAGTTATGTCCAATCTCAACAAGCTTGCAACTTGCTGCATCTTCCTTGTGTAAAAAGGTTCTTCCCGCCAAAGATGTGGGAGCTTCTGGTCATCTATTTGTATCAAATCACCAGCTATGTCCAATCTCAACAAGTTCGCAACATACTTCATTTTCCTAGTGTAAAAAACTGCTTTCCTCCAAAGGTGTGGGAGCTTCTGGTAATCTACTTGTATCAAATCACCAGCTATGTCCAATCTCAACAAGTTCGCAACTTACTTCCCTCCAAAGGTGTGGGAGCTTCTGGTCATCTAACTGCATAAAATCACCAGTTATGTCCAATCTCAACAAACTCACAACTTGCTGCATTTTCCTTGTATAAACAACTTGCTTCCCTCCAAAGGTGTGGGAGCTTCTGGTCATCTACCTGCATCAAATCACCAGCTTTTAAAGTCTTCCCCTAATCATGCATCAAATGAGCCGTTTACAAATCCATTTGGTAACCTCATTGCTCCTTGATCTAGAAGTTTTCCACAAGATGGTTTCATATATCCATCGTCTGTACTGAGGTCCTGTCCTGGTTCCTTTGGAGTTTGTTTATAGATAAACTACAATTGCCAGCCCAGCTGTTTCATAAAAAAAAAAAAACATGCTCTTGAGTGCACGGGTGGTGTTTGATGCACCGGTTGCAACATGGGGATGGTTTACTGTCTCATGTGTTTGTCGCCTTAGGCGTGTATCCCATCTGTGTATTTTTGCGCGTTTTGAATATTTTACTCGAGTTTCACTAATCCTTTAATCTTAACATTCTAGCGGTTTATGCCAGCGGTATAACTCAATTAGCACACACAAGCATGGTTTAAACAATTATTTTTCGCTGGCTACACTGAAGGCGTGTATTCCGTCTGTGTATTTGGGGGCATTTTGAATATTTAACCGAGTTTCACTAATATTAAATATAAATTTAATCTTCCAGCGGTTTACGCCAAGCGGTTTACGCTTCTTATAACCGGCGACAAAAACATGAGACAGCAAACCCATGTTACAAACGGTGCATCAAACATCATTCATGCGTTCAAGATCATATTGTTTTTTTTGTTTTGTTTTTTTTGTGTGAAACAGCCAGCATAGCAATGATTAGCCTCGTGCACCACAGATTAAAAGTGATTGTTGGTTAGTAATTGTTGATATGCGGGCCATAGGATATGGGACTCCGGGATCAGGGCATACAAGGTGTAGATTTTCAAGAAATGATCGGATGAGTAAATTTGTAGATGGTAAAGGTTCACCAATTGCTGGGTCATTCTACATTTAAATGGTGGCAGTTTGAAATTCTTAGGCCTCCTTACGTAATATCTCAAAATTCCCACTAAGATTCTGTTCCATGAGCAGTTAAAATTCAATAATTCTCATTTTGTTACAATTCTTCTGCATTTAAACGCTTCTATTTTCACATAACTTTTTTAATAAGCTTGTGGAATTCGTACCATCCGTGCTGTGATATGTTCAACACGATTTTCCATAAGTGTAACTTTTTCAAATCAAGGATTGTTTGGATAGATTATCATGTGTGATCTGTTGAGATTTTCCGTAATGTGACTTTTTCAAATCAAACAGCTGCTAAGGCGTATTTGCGTACGACTTATGGCTAAAGTCCTCTTTCAGCCCTTCTTAACCTTCCTACACTGTAAGTAAGCAGCGTCTAACTTTTTGCTTTTAAAAAAAATGTACTTTTGGATGTACTCCTGTAAAAATGTACTCCTGTAGGCTACGTAGATGTAAAGAAGGGTACAGTTAAGAGCAAAAAAAAATGGTTTTCGCAGCGGCAATCGCATGTTACAACATATCTTAAGTTACGCAGCAGGCGAACTGCACAAAATCGCCAACTGTGTTGCTTTTTTCACAATACAAATAATTTATACGTAGTGCGCTGCTCCTTCACTACTAAACTTAACATAATTATTTAATTTCATTTCGTGACATCGTAAATTTACACAAATTAGTGTAGTGTATTACAACTATTTATGATAATTGGTACACATTGTTGTTTACAGTATGCTCTAAAATCCCTACGTTCCAGAACCTTCTGGGTTGTAAATGCAATACCTCATGTAGGCCAGGCAATATTATTTTGTTTAATACGTGAACTAATTTATTTTCTAGTGTGAAACGTTTTATTTAGTAACACTAAAATACACCTCTTTTGTTCATTTATCGTTTAGGATACACGTTGGCAGAGACTGTGCAGGAACTCAAAACACATAATAACGGGAAATACATATGGATGATTTTTTTGTTGAACATGTGTTTTATATACGTTCAACGTTATTAAGTCTTGCACTAAACAAAATTAACTCTTGCGCATGGACAAACACGCACACACACACATACACGTAAAAGAATTAAACGAAAAATAAAAAATTACAGAAAAAACCCACAAAATTTGTAAGCGCATTCGTTTCAAACAATGATACCGTAACGGCGCTGTAAAATAAGGCTGCAATTCGTTAGTGCAATAAACAAACAATATCTGTAGAATATAAAATTTACAAATAAAGAACAGTCATGCAGCTTTATAATAACAGCGACTGTCACAATACGTTCGTCAGTGCAGATAGGCTTAACTTCGGCAGCGACCGCTCTCAGTGCTTCGGCACAACGCTAGAAAATATCCGCCGTGTTATCAAATTTCGTTTGTACGACGACGGGATATACACAGCGTTCGCACGGAACGAGCGGCAGATATCAAAGAGAACAGATTTCGATATTTGATTGGTCGAGGATGAAAGGGTCTGGCCAACGTATATATCCATATTATCCTGCCTGTGTTTGCCCAGGAAACCAACGAAGCCAAATATGGTCGCTGAAAAACACCAATCTTCAGAAAGCCGACCCCGTCGTCAACCCACACCGTGTCTGTTCCGTCAACAACGGATAGGCCTAACCCGATGTGCACGATGCGTGGACGGCCTACACTTCCCCTAACAACGGTTTGTATTCTGTTGACATTGCGTCTACAAAGGCACGTTCTACAGTAGAAATGGCAGTACACAGAACGTTTACAATCTCGTTGTGAAGCCGTATTACATTCGTTTCATTCCAAATGTTATTTATTCTACGCCGTAAAATGCGGGTTACACAGCGATGAACAGTGTAAAAATCGGTGTAAGCAAAACAACAAACTTGAAACTCGTGTGAAACTTGAAAGCTTCCATATTTTATGACCTGCTTGCTTACATTTTCACGTGTTACGGCACACAAAAGGAGATATTTATTTTTTCATGGTGTTAACTGTGTGTTTCTTGAAAGTGCGTTTTGTCGCTTGTTTTTAGTGGGTGTCATAAAAACGCAAAGTTTTTTGATTTTTTGAGAATGATTACGACATATTCGCTGTTTTCATTTAGTATACGCATCATTAACGGTGACAGCTTCGTTGTCAGCTTTCCTGTACGACACGGTTTTATTACATTCAGTCAAATCTAAGTATGTGTTTCAAAAGCTGTTTTTTTGTGGGATACGGAAATAGAGAGAGAAAGTGGGTTCTTTTAGGCCCCGGGACCTATACGCATATACAAAAAATTAAAGGTTTAATATTATAAATTCTTACATATACACACACACACGTTATACATGATAAAGTTGCGAGAATTTAGAGCAATCTCTGACAAGAATTCTTTGCAAGTTGGCAAACACGTCACTGAAAATATACGATTATGCGCAATTCTTCATCGAGCACCTTTATCAGTGCTGCGCCTCCAAAATATCACTGTTGATGGAAATTTAATATTGAAGACAGTCGAACGAATAAACACAGGGGGAATAAACAAGCACACAATTTCTGCAGTTACATTTTTCATTAGGTATTCTGCAAGGTGAAATGTGAGATAACGAAAAAAAAAACAACAACAACAAAAAAAAAAAAAAACGCTACCGTACAAGTTAAAAATAGTATAAATCCTCCTGGCTGCATTGTCCTATAGCTTCGATATTTTCCATCATTAAAAAGTTTTTCCCTGTATTTGTTAACCAAACAACATGTGCCAAACTGCTGTACCCACTTTACAAATAAAAATTTTCCCGAATATGAAAAACGTGTAATTCGATAATTACAATAAATTGTTTTTCTCATACAACACATCAGCAGTAATTTTCGACACCTTTATTATAGTGTCTTGATCACAAATACAATTTTCAGGTGGGAAACCCACACCAACCAAGCTTGGATGCGGCCATATGTTTTGCCAAGCTAGGTTGGTGCGGGTTTCCCACCTGAAAATTGTATTTGTGATCAAGACACTAAAATAAAGGTGCCGAAAATTATTGCTGACGTGTTACAACGACGTGTGCCTTGCAAGCTTTTTGCCCTGTGAGAGAGCTTCCACCTTCGCTGCCTACCAAACCCTCGCAAAACTTGTTTGATTTCATGTTTTTATAAACTTTTAACGTAGCAAACTGTGAGGGAAAACAATGGCACGTTTTTTATTTATTTACTTTGTAAGGTGCGTAACCTTGCTAGTAAGAACGTCCAGTGCGAATCACCAGCAGTGATTTTACTATAAATAACTTAAATGTGGAGTAAAAATTCCTCTTATTTATTCGCCAATTTTTTTTATTTATTATATCTCTTATTTGTTCGCCTACTGAAGAGAAAGTTTTTCCTCCACACATTTAAGTGGCTCGTAGTAAAACAGCGAGGTCCTTCCTCACTGGCAAACTGACGTACCTTACAAAGTCAATAAATAAGTCATTAATATTTTACGATAGTTTTCAACATTGGATTTGAATCATAGGCATCGGTTAACTTACGTGCAAATACATTAACACAGTAACAACATATTTTCGTGGCACTTTTTGTCTATAATCGTTCCCGTATAGATAATCGCGGTGTGAAGACTACGTTACACAAAATGCATTGAACTTTAATTTACCACGCTTATGCTAATTCAATCGTCGTGTGAAAATTTATTTTGTGGCGTGGTAGGCTTATGTAGAAACAGTACCTCCATGCACTTGTGGCAAATCATTCAGCCCATCAAGGGGTACTGTTTCTGCATAAGTTTTTCAAGCTTGACCCTTGAAGTATTTGAATTGTAGCATTAATCTTCCATGCATGATTTTACTTTGTTATATTTTTTCTTCCAGTAAAAAAAAACTAATTTCGTGTTTTTTTTACTGCTCGTGGCTGAGCGATCGCAGAACTCGGCTTAGGGAGGAAGGATATAAAGAAAAGGGCACGCCAACAAGTTGGTTATTTGCGCCCAATATGCGCTCAGCTTAGTTGCCTGAAGAATATGATCTGGTAGCTGGCATGGAAAGGAAACACCGGTAGAGTCCCTACTCGTTTGTGTCGAGCAGGATAGTGTGAGAAACTAACAGGCGCCTTCACCAGGTATAGGAAATATTCTGGCCAATTCCACTTCTCCCCCTCCTCACCTCCAGCATTGATCAGTGGTTTCCCGGATCGAATTCCCAGGTTTTTCCTCCCCGTACTAGACTTACTTCCTTCTTCTTCAAAAACGTCTAGTAAGGTTCAAGATTGAGTCGGTTCATCTATACGAGCATTAGTTTGCTTCAGATGACTTAATACTCCAAGAAAATAAAAAATAAAGTCTGATTGAATAATAGCCCTTTTTTTACTCCACTAGCATCTGCCAATACGCGCAAGAGCGCGTTTACGCAAGACTCGCCTTTGTATCTCGCAGCTAGAACTGAATCGCGATGACGAAGATACCGTTGCCATGGTAACACCATTACCAGGAGTGGTTAAATCCGCCATCGTTTGAGTATGCTTGCAGTCGTATAAGCCGTAACAATAAAATAAAGAATTGCTCCTGGCGAAACATTTTTCCCAGTCGCTTCTGAACAGACATTATTGACTGTTTTCGTTGCGAGCCGGCACAGCTAAACCCGCCGCCATGTTGGAATTTCAGATGATTTCTAGCTTGTAGCTGCGAAAATCTAAGGCGAGTCGTTACTTAACGCGCCGTTGTACTTTTAATTATTTAAACGTAAAATGAAAATAAAGGTGAAATAATAGTCCTGCAGCAATAATCGTTAAAAACTATGCTTGTACAGTGAACCATTTTTGACGTGCGGATAATTTTTGTAGTAAATTATGGAAATAAAAGCATGGAAATAAAAGTGAAATAAAAGTCCTATAGCAATAATCGTTAAAACCTATGCTTGCACAGTGTACCACTTCTGACGTACGGATAATTTTTATCGTATATCACGAAACGACAGCGCTTTAGGTAAATCGGAAAAAGAAAACCTGTAAATGATATTATTCTCCACTTTTACTTCACGAGAAAAATAAAACAATTTAAAATTTCAATATCACTCGTAGTTTAATTTTTTCTGGCAAATTTATACGTGAGTTGAATTTCTAACTAAAGGTCCCCATGTCAATATTTAATTTTAAAGCGTAAAAAAAAGTCCCATCCTGAAGAACTTTCTTTTCATACCCAAGGAAGATTTAAAATCGGCAAGCATGGCAACAACAACCTCAAATTCAGAAATAATATCATTGCGGCGGAAGAGCCTTGCAAGTTGCCCTTAAGCCTACGGCTACATTGTTGAGAGGGATATGATTGTACGAGTGATCGTAAGTCCACGGATTGACAAGGCACGTCAGAAAATTCTCTTTCATGAAACGTGGAAGCAAAAAAAAAAAAAATACCAATATCTGTAAAATAATGGAAAGGTTCACTGTGCATGTGTTGACAGCTGTTACCGGGATTGGATTCTTTGCAATCTAAATCGGATTCAGTTTCCCAAATTACCGTTAGACATTTTTCTGATGGCTGTCATAAGGCAAAAATTTGACTCGTCGTCGCCTGTGCGAACCAACGCGTGGGCAATCTCTACGCAACATTCTGGAATTTCTTGCATTGTGAAAGGCGCTTACGCTACAATAATTTCGAAACGGTGAGAATAAAATATCCGTGAAGCGTCATTAGGTGGGTGGGTTATATCAATGGTTATGAACCATTAAAGGTGGGTTTCCACCGAATGCAGTTGTGCAGCATGTAACGCCATGGAGTTCTCGCTAGTGTTTGCTCTCAACAAGCAAAGAAATGCAAAAAGCAAAATCTTTAGCACAACAAACAAGCCACGTGCCTCCCTAATTATTGAGTAAAAATTTGGTACGGCCCCGTGCACCTGGAAGCAAGCTGTAAAGATTAACGATATTACTGCCACTAGATGGCGCCGTAGTAGAATATAAAGAAAATACCGTGGCGCCATCTAGTGGCAGCAATATCGTTAATTTTCACAGATTGCTCCCCGGTGCACGAGGGCGTATCAGATTTTTACTCTGTAATTATAGTGTCCGCGGCCTATCTTGAGTTCCCCGCAGAACGAACACAGATAATCGAGTGTACGTTTTCAGTAGCAGAGTGCCATGTTGATATCCAAGACTGTTACAAAAACAATGGCGGCCATCGATTAAAGCCACCCCATCCAGGAAGACGTAGCCGCTCACAAAATACTTGCAGGACTCAAGATGCACCGCGCACACAATAAGGAGGCACGTGGCTTATTTGTTGTGTTATAAAATATTGCTTTGCGCATTTCTTTGCCTGTTGCGAGCAAAGATGCCGCTACATGCTACAGAATTTCAGTCGGTGACAACCCGCCTTTAATTTAAATGAG
>JAHWFP010224266.1:0-17491 GCA_023313725.1 Lithobius niger | reverse complement strand
TTTTGAACATTTTTCAAGGCTTTTAAATGGTGTTGTCTCAAATTGTTAAATCTTTCCTATGTTATTTGGAGTGCTTTTCAGGGCCTAAAAAAACAGTAAATAATAAACTATAATTTGAGTGTTCATTCTGAAATTATTAGAATAGGGCTTCAGAAACAAATCCCTTTAAATGAGCAAGAATTTTTTTTTAAGCCAGTCTTTAAAAAAAAAAAAAACTTATTTGTATTTCATGGAACTGACGATCATACCAGCCCAATCATTCACATATATCCACAACAGGTGTGGTACATTATAAATGTGGAAGTATAATGTATCTAATGAAAGACTTTTATCTCTGAACGTTTCTAAAAAACTGGCATTAAATATTTATATATAATATATATATATATATATACGCCCGTGACAAAATGTAGGCTTAAGTTTTTTTTTTTGGAAGAAAAAAAGAAAGCCATAGCCCCCATCTGAAAAAATTGGTGAATGAAAATGTCACCAGGGAGCTATTTAATTAATTTTTAACGCCCTTAAATAAAGTAAAGTATTAAATACAGTGGAGTATTGCAAAGTGTTTTTCCTACAAAATGGATGTTGCTGCTGAATATCAAAAACTTGGAAAATAGGATGGGAAAACGGGATATTATATTAGTTTACAGTAAAAATATGCCGAGTGTTAAAGTTTGACTTGTTTAGATAATTGGATTGA
Organism: Lithobius niger; assembly: GCA_023313725.1. NCBI lineage: Eukaryota > Metazoa > Arthropoda > Chilopoda > Lithobiomorpha > Lithobiidae > Lithobius > Lithobius niger. Next base: position 16,791 of record JAHWFP010224266.1, on the reverse strand, counting down.
ACTTGTGTCCCTCAGCCGCATTATTTTGTTATTTTCAGCCGGCTTAACAGAAATGACTAAACGACTAAACTACGGCTAGCCACAAATTTTAACTATAAATTCGGCTGGCTAACGGCTATTTTTCGGCTAACGGCTATTTTTCGGCTAAATCCATCGAAATGAAGCAAGGATATCGACAACGAAACTCCAACAAGAAAAACCCGAAATGGCGGGGGGGGGGGGGGGATAATAGGCCTAAATAATATTAGGCTTATTATCCATTAGGAATAGATAATGGATTTCCAGATGAATCATAAATGAAAAAAGGAAAAATTTGCGAAGAACCTTTAAATTAAGAATCGGAGCTACATCGCCACTATTTTTTTTTAAGTAATGCTTCCACAGCAATGTGTCCTATTATCGAAACCTACAAACGAAACCGAAAGTAACCATGCATGCTAATGACAACACAAATACACGGCGCGCATGAGTTGCTGGCAAGAGATTATGGTTTTAAAAACTATGAAATATAAGGCAGTTGTGAGCAGGCCGTTAGAGACCTGTTACAACTAACTTCGTGACTGTTTGGTTTCATTTCTGTGCATTAAAACTTAAAAATTTGTGGCTTTAGCCGAATTTTTTTTCGGCGGCTGGGCAAGGCGGCCGCCAAAAAACATTCAGCAGCTGTTCGGCTGATTAAAAAAAATGCGGCGCGGCGGCTAACGACGGCGGCTGAGGGGTATAATAGAAATTAACGGCGCCTTGAGGTCTGTAGTGTGAAATAAGTCTTGGGAAATATATTAGAATTTTTTTTTCAACTTTGCTGTATTGTGAAAATAAAGTGCGTACTGATATCCTGAACAGGGAAGGTGAAAAGACAAAGTTATTGATTGCTGAACAGCGCCAAAAAGTTGTAGAAAAAGATGCTGAAACTGACAGGAAGAAAGCCCTGATTGAGGCAGAAAAAGTGGCTCAAGTTGCCAAAATTCACCATGCTCAAAAAATCATGGAGAAGGAGTCCCTGAAGCGGATCTCCGAAATTGAAGGTCAGTAACTAAAAAAAAAAAGTCACAATTTCGAGAATTATGGAGAATATTACCGCAAACTTCACAACGAAGACACTTTCAATGTCTTGCGAATTTTCAATGGCAAACTGTCATCTTCTTCAGGCACTTTTTGAAGAAGATGGCAGTTAGCCATTGAAAATTCACAGTTTTGAAGTTTAGCGGTAATATTCTCCATAATTCTCGGAATTGTGACTCTAATTTGACGAACTTTCACAGTAATATGACGAGCGTTGTTTTCACTAAAAAAAAAAAACTTTTTTGGGTGAAAAGTTGTTTATATGGCTGATTGATACCGAGCCTGGTGTTGGGACCAGTGTGGCTTGTATTAGTTACGCTATGCAAAGTTAATTGTTTACAGATGCATGTGGTGCCTTAAATTATAGCGGGGTTTTTATTTGAATCTTGTTCAATCCGCTACAAGTCATATTTTCGCCAAATGTTGACCCCATCCCCCCATATACCATTTTAACCAGCTCAAAATAAGCTTTTCAGTGGTAAAAATTTCAAGCCTCTACGTCAAAGGACTACTATGTTGTATGACAAAACACTAAAAAACGTTGAATATGAGCGAACCATTAGCAAAATATTGCATTTTTTTAGGTTGACTGCATACTATCGCAGCTTTGAGCCGGATACGCATCAAAGAAATGTGGTCAGCTAAATAATTAAAAAATTAAATAAAATGCCTGGTTGCTTGGTGCTTCAATTTTCAACCTCTCCCGTAAACCAAACAATTTTCTTTTGCGTGGCCTTTTGCATACCGCTTTTGTTTTTATTTTGATCATTTAGCCAAAAATGTTGCGATCTTAAAGTTCTAGTCTAGTAGAATCTTGATTATTTGAACTAACTTTGACTGATTGGGATTAGAAAAATTGTAATAAAATGGTGTATATTGTAAATCATGTAGTTCATGCTTATGTCTGCATTTTACCAGTCTGTTAACACAATTTCATCCACTAGCATCCACCCCCAATTTTACTCTTACTTATCAAATTTGAACGTGGTCAATATTCTTACAACGTTCTGCTTCTGTTTTACGAGTTCTAACATATATGTACCACAACTTGTAATCAACTTGCAGTGAAACGTTTTTCATTGTTCGTTTTGTACGTCGGTGATTAAGTTAAAGACGCTTCATTAGAGTATATTTAACTTGGTTGTTTCTAGGGTTGTAGGTTTCCATTAGACTAAATTCAAACTTAATGATACTAAATATCAAACAAGTTATACTTCTTAAACACTATTATAATTTACGACAAGAGAGAACGAGCAATGTTTACCCCTGTTTGGTACCAGGCAACAATCTGTGAAATTGATAATTTTAAAGATAAAAATTAGTTTTTTCTTGTGCTAAAATACTTGCCCCGAGTGGCAACCCGCCCGCTATCCCCACTTTCGCTAGACGGATATGTTCTGTAAATTCAAAGTGGCGGGAAGGGGCATTGCATGCTGGGAGTGGCACGCAACGGCACCTGGCGGGGCGCCTTTTATAAGCGATATTTTAAGGTCCTTGAGCGTTGCGCATATAATTAACAAACTAAGCTAAAACTGAAAGTAATTATTTTAGGATAATTAAAAACTAATCTTATCTTTAAAATTATCGTTTTTTTACCCGCCCTCCCGCCGTTTTTTGGGGGGGGGGGGGGCGCTGGCTGGCGTTAACTTTGCCAGGGCCTTTGTGGTAAACGAGTTTGTTTTCTCGTTATTGTAGAGAAATGTGTGAAACTTGCTCCTGAATGGCAATTAGACTAAAGGAATTGTTTGGATAATAGGGTTAATATGCATTCTACTGTTGGCATTATTGCTACAGCACAGTCTCACAAGTGCTTAATCTGAATACACGGCTGACATCATCTTGCTTCCAATAATTAAATACAAATTGAACTAATTTTACTTTTATTTAATACATTTAGACGATATGCATTTTGCTCGTGAGAAAAAAAGAGCAGAAGCAGAGTTTTTCACGAAGCAGAAGTTAGCAGACGCAAACAAGGTATGTTGAAATTGGTTTTGAGTTAATAAAGTAGTCTTTCCTAGAAATTAAAGTTCTGAATTTTTTATTTATTTTTGCTGCAATCTGTGTTTGGAAAATCGCCAATAGTAATGGAACACTGTATCGTTAGAAGGGGCAATGCTGCAGTTAATCAACATAAACTAGCTGTTTTGAATCCGTGCCTGTTACAATGGGAATTTACTAGCAACTGAAACGCAAACCAAAAGTCAGTGTAAAATTCAGGTGTGAATTTTACACATTGGGTGAATTTTCGGTGAGAACTGTCACCACCTTCAGGCCTCTCAAAACACTACACGAGTTTACGAAAATTATTCCATGATGGGAAAATAATATACAGGCTGGTCCTCAAAAAACTGACGACCCAACATTTTCCAAATCCAACTTTTCTAGTTAGCACCCATCAGAACCAGGCGAGAACAGAAATCAAATCTAATGAAACGGAAGATTTCTGTCCTCTCCTGTTTCTGAGGGGTGCCTACTAGAAAAGTTGGACTTATAAAATTTTAGGTCGTCAAGTTTTTTGTGGACCATCCTGTATATTATTCTCCCATCATGGAATAATTTTCGTAAACTCGTGTAGTGTTGAAAATTCGCCCAATGTGCAAAATTCACACCTGAATTTTACACTGACTTTTGGTTTGCTTTTCAGTAGCTAGTAAGTACTATGAAAAACCAAAGTAGGCGGACGCTCGATATTTTTAATATGATGGGAATCTATCATAATTTCTAGAAATGCGATTAAAATAACATACCGTTTCTATGACTACTGTGAGACACATAGTCTACTCTATCAACACTAAAGGTATTGCTTACTTGCATTGTTCGCACACTTTCCCACAGAAGTTATGATAGAGGGACTATCTTCTGTGTGAAAATGTGCGAATGATGCGCGGAAGTAATTTCTTTTGTGTTGGTGGAGTAGACAATTAAAAGACTGCAATTAATGGTGCTGAAACTCCCAAATCCCTTATTTGGGCGTCCAATCTGTAAGAAAGTAAAGTGCATTCTTCAGAGATTAAGAAGTAATTTTGATGAGTTTAGCAAACAGGTTGACAAACAGTAAGCCTAAAAATTAGGGTCGAGACAGAAGTTGTGTGGATACGTTTCTCTGTTGCTGCTTGAAATGCTAGTAGAAAGCTGGCTTCTCTGCACAACCGGATGTGTTCTGATTTAACTTCTAACACGCAGGGTGCAGGCTCTCCTGAAAGCCATTTCCCCATATATCTCCTTTACGGATCACTTAGACACGACAGGGTGTATTAGTAGTTGGAAAAAATTGTGGATTTCCGATTTTTTTTTAACATCTTCCTTCTAAAACCGTTAATGATGCGCTGATGACCGATCCCAGAAGGGCCAATTTGATGTCTGATGCTGATGCCAGTTCATCTCTACACTGAAATTTCCTTTCAACCTAGCCACGGATCTTTGGAAGTAAAACCTTATCAGGTTAAACGAACAAAATTAGTTACTGTTACTTAATTGCCATCAAAGTTTTTCGAAATACATTGTTGTACAACATACTATGAAAATCTACAAGTCGTCTATTCGTTATAAAAATAACACCCAAAAATGCCGCATATATTCACATAACAGGCACCAACACTGTCCAGCTAATTTTCAACGCTCCGCAAGTCCCTTCATCACTAGAGGTGTGCGAGTGGAATAATTTTAATTTCGAGTTCAGCCGAGCTGAGTTTGCAACAGAAGAATCGAGTATCGAGCCGAGTTCGAATATTCGGTTAACACACTTATTTTTTTGTATTTGTTAGTGTAATAACAATTAAGATGCATATTAACGGACTGTGAAGGTCAACGTCTACAACTAGTTTTCCAGTTTTTAGGATATAACTTTAAAAGTGGTTTGGGCTAGTGGCTGTTAATTTGCACCAGCGGAAAGTCTCGTCGAGACGATGGATTTAGTATATTTGAACATCAAAATCAGTAAAAAATTGTCTAAGTTACCGCATTTCCACCAGATTCGAGTTTTCCGAGTATGGATGCAAGCGACGATACGAGTTCGAGTATACGTTGCCTACTCGGCTCAGCTCGAATTTTTCGAGTATCGCACATCCCTATTCATCAGGCTTCTGCCGTTATGTGAATATATGTGGTAGTTTTTGGTTTTTTTTTATAATGAATTGACAAGGTATTAATAGTTTATCTTTATCAGGATTAAAACACTTAGTATCCGTTGTTGGATCAGCAGTCTAAAGATCCTATTGTTGTAAGAGTAGGTTAATGAGGTGCGACTGCAGTAGTATTGATTTTACACTGCTATTTTAATGCATTATTTAGATTTTGTTTCTTTTGGTACGACATTAAACTAATATTGAGTGTTTCTTTTAACTCGTTTAGTTGCTGCTTACCAAAGAATACCTAGAAATGAAGAGATACGAAGCCATTTCTCAGAACAACAAGATCTACTTCGGCAACGATATTCCCAGCATGTTTGTGGAGCAGTCGAGCCTCCAAAGCCGGCCACAGACGGCTGCTGCTGCTGCAGCGTCTAAAGAAGATAACTGAGACAACTGAACGTCGGTGCAGTGACGTAGATATCTGATGACGTTGCAGCTATTTTGCCTGGTGCAAGAGTTGTTGGGTTGGGCCAACATGACGTTTGGGAGGAAGCAAATTCTGTATTTCGTATACAGTGATTTCAATACACAGAGTTGTACAATAATGCAAATGAGTTATGTGTCAGTTGAAAGTTGGACCTATTTTCAATGTGATTACCGAACCAGGGGGTCTGTGTCAGTGTATACAACTGCTGTAAGTTGTAGTTTTCCCCTCGAGTATTGCAAGGTTTATAGGAACGTTTCCCGATTGCATGGAAAGCCTGTGCATGCTATGTTAGCTTGTTTTTGACTTCGGTAGTCGAGAATATTCGACACCTTTTCTCTACTCTAAATTGTAACCTTTCCATGCAGTGCAGGATGTGTTGGGAGTGTGAGACTATAAGTCTTCGCAGGAAACATCGTCCCCTACATGGTCAATAGGCTTTCTTATTTCCTGAAGACATAGGAAAGTCCACTGATATCATGGGAGGGTTGGATGTTATTGATACTTCAGTAGTAATTTCAGTTCAAGTGTAATCTTATTGATACTGCAATTCAATAGTAATTTCAGTATTGGTATTATCTAATTCTTGGAGTCTCTCGTCTGTTTTTGGTGAATGCTAACAATTTTGTATTAATGTGCAGCTCTGTGTTCTACGTTGGAATGATGAAGTATTATTAACATTAAACTTTAATGCAAAAAAAAGTGTCACTTTTAACATTTTGTGCCACTAAATGCAAACACTTTTGTATATCACTCGGGCAGTTAGCCAAACAAGTCACGACTGATCTCACCTGCATAGTAATAGGGCCAGCCTTTAATTTAAAATCAAGTTAGTTTTGCTTATGTGTAAATGATGACGAATCCAATTCGTAAGAAAATTGGATTAAAATCTTGTAATTTTTTTATGCAGCTGTGATTGCACCCCAATAATTTTGAAATGGAAGTAATTTAGTAAATCAAAATTGTTTATGATCCTATTTTTTTAAACTTTTGTGTGTAAAAATAAAGACTTCATGAAAATTATGTTTTGTGTCCACTGTTATGTTTTTGGTTTTCGGACTGTACGAATTATTTTTATTGTACACGTGTACACGTTTTATTGTAACAATCTATATCGGACCCATCTTCTTTGTCCATTTCCCCATGAGTTTAGTCTGATCTTGTTGTGCTACAGTACCTACTTAGGTTTTTTGATATCCTGTGTCTTTTGCCGCATCACGATTGACAAAAGCAAACACAGCTGCCCAAAACGAGGTAAGAGATGGAAACAATAACGTGAAAGGCCGACCGCGGTAATCGCATTATCTTGACCTAGAATGATCTGATCTGTATATTATGGGTTCAATTATAACATGCTCACTTTTTCTATTTTATTGTGATGTGTGCGCAATTACAAGGACATGAAGCTTTGTGGCGAGTTCAGTGAGCATTGAACGCTACTCGCCTCGTGCGAGAGTTCGCCACCTGGCGGGACATGCGAGTAAGCAGATGGAGATAGTTGATCAGAGTCGACGGTTGAGTGAGAACACGAATGGCTGTATCACACTATCAGAGATCGACGCCCAGGTGAGCAAGGCATTTGTTTAAGAGAATAAACACAGCTTGTTTACTTATCCGACCGAGTTAATCCGAGGCATTAACCGCGGAAGCACCGAGGATGAAAGCTTGCCGCAAAGTGGCGCACCGAATCGGGTAGTAAACCCTGTTGAAATTTTCGAGTGACTGAATTTTGAAGAACTTTGTGCTTCACAGTGGAGGTAAACTGGCTCTTCTTTTTGCTGAAATTCTTTGAAATTGTCGTAGAGAAGGAGGAGACAGCTTGATTTATTATGCTATGTACTGTGCTGCTTAAATGATTTTGTGCGAATGATTTTGCCGCAGCTTTCCCAAAATTGGTTTACCAGTTTGCCAACTTCAGTAGCAGGAAACTGGCTTTTTTGTAGCATTAAATTGACTTGCCTTGCTGTCCAATGTACATGCATTAAGAGATAGTCCAGTAAAATTAGGTACAAAACGTGCCAATAAAGGAATTAATTAGCAACAAGCTACAAATTTGTGGGATGGTCTCAGGTGGCGTGTTAAACAACGTACTAAAAGTCCCCTGAAATCCGACCATTGCGTTGTCCACCATATTGGAAAAATGGCCACCACTTGGCCCCAAAACACACATTTTCTTTTCCTCCCAAACCATTGCCCCTACAAGAAAATTACCTCTATACATAATTTAAGAAAAATAAATTTGTAGCATTTTTTGTCTCTACAAACATTTTGCTAAATGTAAGTTTGGTCAAAAATTGTCCTAGTAGCCTAATGCAATTTTAACCATTGAGGAGCGCTACAAAAAATTTTAAGACTTTTCAAGTTTCCTCCCAAACTGTTGCTTTAACTTAAATATCTTGGGAAGATGTATTTTATTTATTTAGAGGGCTCAGTAGAGTACTTTGAATTCGAAAATCACCATACGCTTTCTCTGCTACATCATTCTCTCTGCACCTTTAAATGGTCGTAGGACGGTCCCGATGTAAGGCTTTGGTACCTGAGGACAGGGTTAGGAGTACTGACGGAAGTGCTAAACTTGACAGGGTGTAGGCTGGGGAAGAGTCTGCGGAGAAACTGTCTAGTATTGGAGACAAGCCTTCAGTCTCGAAAGTGCTGGTAGCAGATCAGTCGATCAATGCAGAGGGGGGCTGGTGATTGCGACTCGGTGATGCAAGCTGGAGATGGCAGTAATATTAATTGATAGAGTGACGAGTGTTGGGGGGGGGGGAGTGTTTAAATCCCAAAATAAATACCGTCCTCGAATTTTTTCATTATTGTCTGCATTAAGATGAATTCCTGCCAGAGTTAAAAATCCTTGCTTCTATCACACCAACATACCCAATGTTTGCCGGATCCAGCCAACTCTACTGCCGCACTTGCGCTGGTCGGCAACCATCTTTATTGTCAGGACGCCCGCCGTTATTGACGTGTTTTTGTGTCGTATTTTTCGATCATTTTGTATTGGTCTGGTCTTTGACTGTAGTTTTCACCAGTTTGAATAGCCTCGTCCGAGTTTAACCTAGTGACTATGCCAGATAGGTCTAAAAGATGCAGTCACTTGAAGCACAGTGAACTCGACATCCATGAACTTTGTTGTTCTTGCCGAACTTGCAGCCCAAATACTAAGGCTTGTTAAATGTGTTTTCTCGTTCCTCTGGAACATTGGGCCATCATTTTGCTGAATCATGTCTTCCAGACTGTGAATGAAGCAGATGCAAGCCAAACATCCATGTTTGTGCTTCCGTTACCAACTTCCCGCAGACCATGCCAGGAAGCAAGAAGGGAAAACATACAAGTAAAATCTCGAAGATAAATGCCTCTTCACCATCCAACAAAGGCTTCAACTGTGACCCATGTGTGAAGCGTTCCGCTCTCTTCTGCCGTGAAACTTGTTGTTTCTTTCTCGGCACATTTGGGCTTTGACCCAGAGTATGAATCGATGTCCCACCAATATCAAACCCGTGGTGGTCATCCCGTCCCAAGCTCACCATGACCATCACTATCTCGTCAGTTTATGTGGTGGAGCTAATCATTGATCCACCGCTCACATCAATCTCTACGCGCTGTTCGCTATTAATGGAATATGCTAAGTCCGTTCTTGATAATGCAGACTCTTAAATGGACGAATAAAAAAATGCCATGCCGCAGCCGACATTTGTTGTGACTCCGCCCGCGCACCTGGACCTGACGCCTGTAACTGAAATGACCACGCTTGTGCCATCTGTTCCTCGCCTTAGCAAAGAGTGTTCTCTGCCGCAAAAGTATTCTCTTTTCAGTGTCGAAAATAAACAGCAGTAGTGCCTGGCCACTCTTGAGACTTTGGCGTGTCTGTGTCTTCCGATAGTAACAAGAAACACCATAAGAAGTCAAAAAAGAAAGCCATAATATACTTCAATGCACTCTTAAAAGAAGAAGAAAGATGCTTCGTCCAAGCGTGTGGATCAACATTCTCTTCCTGTTTGTTTGGCCTCTTTATTCATTTACCAGTGCTGCTTCACTTACAACTGCTAAGGTGCAGCTACATTCGTTTTCTGCCAGCCTCCCTTCGCAAAGGGAGCCATCTCATTCGCCTAAGATGATCTCAAAGCACCAGGTGATGAAGATGCAGCCATGTTTAGCTCTTCTACCGCCAGCTGGAGCAAGGTATGTGTAAGAGGTACCTTCAAAGCTTTCCAGACCAGCTTTAAAAAAGGTTGTCAGCTCATCCAGCTTATTGGATTCATCATACCTTTTGCCGAAGGGATTCTTTCGTGCATTCAAGCCCCATCGTCTGCCAAGATTCCTTTGTTGGATGAAGGCCCTCCGTGTCTCCTTCGATTTCACAAGTGGGAGCTTCCAACCTTTGGACTTATGTGAGTAAACAGAGGCTATCGGCAGATGCGAGGAAACGTACAGGATGTGTAGGAGAGGAGTTCGTAAGGAGTGTGACGGACAGTGGTGTAACAACATTTTGGGGGGGGGGGGGGTTATGCCCCCTATACATCCCTTGCTATAGAACACAACTTTATTTTTGTTGTACGATTATTTTTCCTTCTTTAAGTAATGTATGGATTCATCAAAAAATAAGTTTCGCAGTAAATTAACGAATAAATACATCCCTCCTCCCCCAACGGCTCGTTTTTTTTCCATGACACTGATGACGAGCGAGGAGAATTAGAAGAGGGCTAACAAAAGGAGGCGTGTTGCGTGTTTACTGGGACCCATGGCCATTAATTCTTTATCTCTATAATCTTGCATAGACTAACATGAATTAACCTTCATTTCATTTCCAGTTCCTGCCTCTTGAACCTTCTAGTAGTGTCCATGTCCCGTTATACACTTGTTATTTTGCGGTTGTCAGGGGTAACCAAACCGCATAAAAGAAACGGTCCAAGCATGAAAAAAATTTTTTTCCCTCCTAGTTAGGGTTCCCTGTTCAGTTAAGCATCCTGGTTTCAGTGTAATTTCTTGCTCTCCCAACCTTAGGCTATTTCCGACAAGGCGAGTGAGGTAGTGGCACAGAAAATTGGAGCGTTTTAATCAGAAGTTAGCAAGTGAAATGACAGGAGGAGGAAGGGAAACCGTGAGAAAAGTTGTATAGATTTGTTAAGGGAGAAACCGGATCAGCGAAGGGGGAGGGGTGTACGTACTGGAGAGATAGCGAGGGAGAGGGGAACTAGTGCATCAAGAGAGCCTTGATGGACTTCTTGAGTGGCATGTGTGGGTATGGGGAAGATGGGTGGGGTGGGGGGGGGGTGGTAGTGGAAGGTGTTGCAGCAGATGGAAGGGTCAGAAGACAGACTGACTCAAGTTTGCCTCGGTGGGAGAGTTTGAAGAAGCCGTGGCTTTTTTGAGGAAGGGGAAAGCAATGGGGGGATGATGAATTTGTGGTGGCGAACTAATGAAGGGAATGGGGGTTAAAGGAAAAAGAAGGAGATTGGTTCGCGAAATGAATGGGATTATTGAGAGGAAGGGGACCGAATAGCTGTAGGAGGTGAGGATCCATTTAGTGTGTATGAGGAAGGTGAAGGATCGGGGAGGTTGGAAAACTAGACCGGTTGCAATTACTAGCGCTGTTTATAAGGTGTTTATGAGTATCTTGACGAGTCGGTCCAGAAAGGAGCTTGAGTGAAGAGGGGACGCAGGGGATGTACAGAATGGATTTAGAATGGGAAGGAGGCTGAAGGGTGATGTCTTTGAGATGTCTGTTGCATTGAGGTGTCTAGGAAGGTAAAAAGGAGTAATATGTACATTGAGAGCAAGAAGTGATTCGCTTAAAAGCTCCATCAAAAAGAGAAAACAACAAAAAGGGTTAAAACAAAAATTTGTCAAGTCGCTTTTGAAACAGTTAACCACGTCAGCTTTGACAAAGTTTTGTGGGAGGAAGTTCCAAGGGTCCACCACTCAATGGGTAAAGAACTGCATTACACTGTTGGCTCTGGCTTGCAGTTTGTAGATCTTGTAGCTGTGGACACGAGTGTTCATGTTTGGGGAGAGATTCCAGAAGTCACTCCTTTCAGCATCTTTCAGTACCTTCCTAAAACCACTGAACAGAGTGAACAGAACGCACCACTGTTAGAGACAGTTTGTCTCCAAACTTGACGTCGCGCGTGCGCAGTAACGTCAGCCATTCAGTACCTTCCGAAACTGTAATCACAGCGCAGCAAAATAAACAAGCTCAATAGAGCACTCGTTATGTCATACCTTTAACGTGACCAGACGTGGCTAATTGATTGGACCAGGCTACGCTAATGGAAGTAACCAGGTGCGAGCAATGCAAAATTGCAAACCATCTCAAGGAGGTGGTTGCGGGTGTTTGCCAGTAGTGCAGCCTTTGAACATGCGCTAGGTACCAGAAACAGATTCATCACTGACGATGTTTGACGTAAGCAAGCCATATCAACACGACTATAGTAGGGAATGAGCTGAACTGTCACCAACAGTAGTGAGTTTGGTTCATTCTGTTCGATGCTTTAGGAAGATACTGATTGTTTCTGGATGTGGCCAAGGCCAGTGACGGGTAGAGTTGGGAACTTTTTTGGAGAGACATCAGAATTATGGGGGTGGAAGAGGGGGGTTGTTCGTCTGGTAAAGAGGATTTATAAGGGGGTGGTGAGTTTATCGCTTCTTGGAATGGAGGAGGGGAGCTTAGGTAAGTCTGCCCTTTATCCCCACAGCTGTTTCTTGTGTACTTGAAAGGGCTGTAAAAGAGGACTGTGAATGGGATTTACATGGGATAGGATAATAGGGGAAGGGTGGTGGATGATGGAGTCTGTGTGCCAGGCCTAGCATTTTCCGATGATATTCGGATCTTAAGAAAGAGGGTTTGGAAATCCCATTGGAGATATGCTCGGACTGGTGGGTGGAGATGAGAACAGCTTTTAGTTAAGATAAATCTGGTTACATGGTGTTGGGGAAGGAGGGGGATGAGGGGGGGAGGATTGAGGCTTAATGGCACGTCGGCATCTTAGTCATTAGCACCACCTCAGTCACAGTGCAGTGGTCCGGGTTGCCACTGCACCACACATTACAGAGATATTAGTCAAACCCCCAAACTAAAGCTTGTCATACATCTGTACCTCCTGAAAAAATTGAAAAACACCGGACAGGAAGACAGACTTATCGCCCAATTGACGCGCAATGTCATGCGGAAGATGGAAACGACGACGAACACCATCAAGGGGGGATGAGGGTTGTGGATGGGAGACATAAGGGTAATGAGTGTGAAAGAGTATGACTTGGGGTGTTAGGCTTTGTGTGAAGTAGAATGATCTTGAACAGAAGGTGAAAAAGGTGAGACTTAAGGTAGGTATGGTGAATTAAGAAAGCAGATATGTGGGGTTACAATCACTAAGAGGATTCTGTGGAAGGGGGTAGCTGTATCTGGGGCGATGTCTGCCGGGAGAGTATTGGTTTCTGAGAGGGAAGATTGGGGTCAGTTGGACAGCAATTAAAAGGAGTTGGGAAGGTGGACCTTAGGGGTGATTTGATTTACGACTGACAAGGTATGGGAGGCAGTGGCGAAAGTGTGGTTTACCAGGAGAATACGCAAACTATCAGACGGGTCGAGGTGCATATGGTTTATCAATATGCAAGAGATGCTGTATAAACCGGGTGGACAAGATGAGGAGGTGGTGAGGAAATATGTGACTGTGAGGGTGTGGGGCTAAGGAGCAGAGCAGAATGGGGGGTTGGCAGAGCGGGTTAAAGATGTGGAAGTTGGAGAGGTGGATGTTGGAAATGGAGAAGGAGTCATCTGAGGTGCACGATGGGTTGGGAAATTTGGTTTTCGACTGACTGTGGACGTGTGCTGCTGTTTAGGGCGAGGGAGCGGGGGTATGGAGACCAGGTTGTTGAAGTAGAGAACGAAGATGTGGCGTGCGGAATTTGTTGGGAAGGGGAGGAAACTCGGGAACATGTCTCGGTTGACCGCTGCAGCCTTGAGGAATTCGGGAGAAGGGAGGCCATAGACGGCTCTTTGGCTGGAGAACAGAATAAAGAGGCCACAGGTGGCTCCTTGGCTAGAGAGAAGACGGGAGGGAGTGAAGTGAGGAACGAGTGTGCTTCTGGGATGGTGGATCAGGAGGGGAAACCCTAGGATTGCCTTTGGGTAGGATGGAAGAGGAGAGGGTTGGTCACGACTTTCTTTTGGATTACCTGGCTGGCGGCTGCACCCTCAGCAGCATGATCATCATCATGATTTTCGACAAAAGTATATATTGCAAGCAGAAGCGGAACTTTAGTTTGCAAACAGCACATAATATGTGGCATACTGCACATCATCTTCTTGAGTTACTTTGTTAATGGCAAGGTCTCTGCTCTTGCGATCGTGACTTGTTTATTTATTATTGCGTGTTGCTAATTTTGACCTTGATTCACTCATTTTACTTCTGAACTTGGATTCGTGTTGTTGATTTCAGAACAAGACCACTTGGGATTGCACTGAGAGTTCCATGCCAAGTGAGAAAAGTCGCAGCGAGCAGCTCGCACTGTGGAGCTTGTTATGTGGAGCTTGCACCATCACAACCGATTTTCAGTACTTCCGGTCAGCTAGAGTTGGAAATCCGAATACAACTAATCAGCGTGGCTCTGTGAAAAACACCACTTATCAGGATTGAAAAAAACAAAGTCAATACCATAGCACACAAAGCATCGTTATAAACAAACACCACTGAAAGAACGTTGCATTTTGCGTGTAGTGTTGGTGTTTTTTCTCCTTTTCTAGTCGGCCTCCACGTATTTTGTACCGCTTACCTGGACAAGTAACATTGTTTTTGTTTCGCTTTTTTTTTTTATCGGTTGTAACCAAGAATTTATAGGTGTATGGGAAGGTACACGAACTATCAATTCATGGTGGTATACAAGTCTGTAAGAAACAATAGTCTTAGTCTAACATATTTAGATCAGTGGAAAAACCGAAACCGAAAGTAAACTGAGTAGGACTTTGCCCGCAAAGACTTGCACGGCATCTATCGGCAAAAGGAATAGCATCATGGCAGAGGTGGGTGGTAAACAAATTCGTAGCATGCATGATTTCGTAGTCTTATAACTTTAGTCCGCAATGGAGGGTGATTCAATGGAGGTAGTGTGGTACAGAGTGAAAATACTTGACGTTAGAAGCTAACAATTATTAATTTGTGTGTACATGAGCGATTATTTTGGCCGTTCAGTCTTATCTCTGTGACTAACGCACTTTTAACTCGTGATAAACTCATATGCTGTCATGTCATGTGCATTTTACTTGTCCTCGTTTCTTAAGTTAAAACATTTTTAATTAATTGTTTCAGGATACGAAGAAATATCTATATCAACTGCTTTTAAGGTAAATAGGCACTTATGCGAGAATTGCTGTATAATCTTGACTTGATTTAAAGGAATACAGTTAAACCGTACTTTTTCAATTTTTTGTTAGCCTATGTTACTGTTAGCTAAGCCCAAAAAAAACGCGTTTCAGATTTATAAAATCTCGCTTGCCTTGATAATAACGTCGAAATAAATGAAAGTAACTGCCACTTTTAAGTCACCTATCCCTACCACGCCATGGAGGGCTGTGACGTAATTTTTCTTAGAGCCCTTGGGGCGGGGTCATCCCCTTCCCCTTGTGCTGCACCCAGCTGTGATAGCCCCAGGTAATGATGCACAGATGAAGCAGACAGCATGCTGGAAGTAAGATGATGTCACTCTGCGTGATTCAAAACTGGATTTTCTCCAGTGATTGGGAGTTAGCCACGCATCGCCTGCTTAAAAATTCACAGTTCTATTGTGTAGCATTCCATTCACCAACCTAACCTAAAATCTAGTGTCCTAAACCAAACGACATAGTGTCGGCTAGCAATAATTTTTTCTTGATTTTATGCATATAAATTTTACTGATAGGGCTTTATAAACATACTGTTAGTCAATGGCTTATGTGGAAGAATGGCAGCTCCTCTCTGATCCGCTTTGTGCTTGATCCGCCGTACAACTTCTTCCAATAGGCTACCCTTTTTGAGGCAAAGCCTTCGTGTGTGTCTCAGAAACTATCGAAACTTGGAATGTTGGCCCTAATCAAGTTCTCCCTTGTTCCACACATTAGACCTATCGGATGTAACTTACACCAGCCACTGCTTGCCGCCTTGCGAAGTTGAGGACTCGCTATTCTTATCTTCCATGTTTACCCCAAGCAGGGCCATAGCTAGAATTTTTTTTTATATCCTCACACCGCAATTTGAAAAAAATAAAAATGCCTTACCTTCCCCAGCTTCCCGCCCAGAAAAACAACAAACATCCACTTAAAAAAAACAGTTATCATTGTTGTGTAATCTCCAGCCAGCTAGAGTCATGCAGTACTAGCCATTATGCGGTACCCTTTAACTTTTTATTGTTGGTATCGAAGGGCTTACAATTTGCTTACATAGTACAGGTATCACCGAGTGAGTGGCTCGTGCTGTAGCGTGTTTGCGGTCGCAGCACTGACCGGCGTGCTGTTTTCCCCGCATCTGTGAGGCCTGACGTCAAGGAAAGTTGTTTTGTGTTCTGCTGGAACTATGTTCTTCAGCTTCGTCTTTGATCCATACCCACTGAAGTCCGATTAGAGGAAGGACAACTAAGATAAGATCTCCATACCTCATTTTTATACTCTTTGGCCTTGTTTTAGATGCTTCCCTTCCCATTGAAGACGTTGAAACCTGCTTTGAAAATACGGTAGCGGTTTTTACTCTGAAAGTTCATTTTAACAATTCGAAAGACAGACGAGTGTCCAGTCTGTCAAAAATTTGCAGAATACTGGTAAAGTATTCTAGTTCTGAAATGTTTCTTGAACTTTTAAATTGATAAATTGAAGTCTGCCCGCAGCAGTAACAGGGGAAGACGGCAAGTCCATTTTAAAATGTAAAACGCAGACAAATTTTAATAAAGTCTGTATAATGCACAAATATGCATGCACACCCACAAACATTACACATTTCAAATAGTGTTCATTTTCTGACATAACCATTGAGTAAAACGAAGCCTTGTTCCCTGGAATTGGAGTTCAAATTATAGTTTGTTGCTTTCGAGTGAATTCTAATCCTTTTTTCTAACCGGCGAAGCTGTTTTTTGTTCAGTTAATTCTTTCTCGAGTGTTCTCGAGTTATTCGTTCTGGAGTTATTCGTTCTGGAGTTATTCGTTCTGGA
>JAHWFP010224253.1:26053-41097 GCA_023313725.1 Lithobius niger | reverse complement strand
CAAAGAATTGACACACTTGCACGTTTTCATTGTTCCCCTTCCGGGGTCGTTGCGGTTTGTTTTATTTCTGCTATGAGACTTTGGTTTATAATGTAAGAAGAAGAAGATGTCAATGAAATCTTGAAAAGTTAATGGGAAGGTGCAGGGATAACAAAACAACTGAAGGGGATGCGCTGATTGAGTGAGCGAAGCGAACGAAATCAGCGATTGTTAGCCAGTGTGTCCAAAAATGGGATTGAAGCAATTTAAGCAAGTGAAGAATGGTCATACAATAAATTAAGCCATGGCAATTTGGCTAATCTAACGGCTAATTGGCAATGGTAAATTTGAAAATTAGAAATGTGAAAATTTATAGAAAAATTCCTCTAGAAAAAAGCTACAGATGAAGATCACGGTGTACCCTTGTGTACGTTCACAGCCCTATGAAAGTTGTGATATCCACCCAAAACCAAAACTGATAGAAAAACCCGCCAAGTTTCCAAAAACGATCGTCCTTTGAAGGTAGTGATATCATTCAACCAAGGAAAGGCCGCCAAGGTCAATCCTATTAGCCAAGTTAATAGCACCCAATAATACTTTGGACGTTAAATGAAAACTTGAAGATTGTTACAGCGAGTAGCAATCTTCAAGTTTTCATTTAGCTTTCGAACTATTAGTCGGTGCGATTAACTTGGCTAATAGGATTGACCTTGGCAGCCTTTCCTTGGTTGAATGATATCACTACCTTCAAAGGCCGATCGCTTTTGGAAACTTGGCGGGTTTTATCTACCAGTTTTAGTTTTGGGTGGCTAAGTTCACACTGTATAATCCGCTTAGGTTGGGATGAGATGCACACACCAAACTCATCATAAAACAATGAAACATCCAATGAAAACAGCTCAAATAACTCTCAATGAGAAGGCTGTAGCAAGAGAGCGAGCGGTTTCATTCTTAGCACGGTAGCAAAGAAAAAGGGGGAGCGGCTAAAGGCGGCCGACAATGTGAACTAATGTGCTCTGTATCAACCAGTAACAAAAGAAACATTGCTTCAGCAATGATGGCTATTAGAGCCGAGTAGAATAGTTTCAAAGTTGGTTGAGTACCAATCACTGCTTGCACGATCGTCATTGCGGGCTTATCGCGCTTGGCATCAAAATGGAGAAACAGGCTAATCAGCCATACTGAAATTAGCAGTGGCGCCCTCCATTGAAAATGCTATTTACTTCCCTACGAAGACCATACGCCAGGAATTCCAAGACGATTGTTCCTTTTAATTGAGGCGACACAAGCGTGATTAACTGTGATTCATTGCTTTTCAAATCATGTTTTTCTATGTCTTGTGCTACGAATGTCTTGCAAAATAAT
Source organism: Lithobius niger (assembly GCA_023313725.1). NCBI lineage: Eukaryota > Metazoa > Arthropoda > Chilopoda > Lithobiomorpha > Lithobiidae > Lithobius > Lithobius niger. The sequence goes on along the minus strand of JAHWFP010224253.1, from coordinate 39,753 downwards.
AACATGATTTTTCAGTAATGTGTTCGTGGCGTAAACACAAGGACAATACCTAAAACCGTATTTATCAGTAGTTGATCGATCTGTGATGGGCACTATTCGATTTTGGCGTACTAAAGTTATACCGTGCATCAAGCGACTGGCAAGTCAAAGTAATTTCTACCTTTAAGATAACTAGCGGAGTCTCTCACTTCGCTCGCTCATTCTGTGTCGTCTAACTGCGCTCCAGGAGATTTCTTGCTGCAACACTTAAGATACAGACAGACCTTCCACATAAAAAACGATCAAGCAAATTATAACAGTGTAATATGCGATATCGGTTATCTCGAGAGAAGGTCAATATTACTTTTTACGTCCAAGGAGTCAAGCAAAAAATCAAGCAATTTATCAGAAAAGCGCTGTTTCTAATGACAAACGCTGATTTTCGTTCACTTCGCTCACTCAATCAGCGCAAACATTTCCTCAGAAACGTGACTGAATCAATGTAACCACCAAGAACCACACATCACTTGTAATTTGTGTTAGTATGCACTTTATATGGGTTTTCTTGTTTTACTTATTTTAAGAATATTGTTCTTCACGTCCTGCTCAGTACAGATTTTTCCATGGGCGTCTTATCACTTCACTTTCTGATGATCCCTCACTTGGAGAAACATCTGCAGAACGTCAGATGTAATCTCCTACGAAGGTGAGAGATGTAAGATTGATAGAGCAAAGCGTCGAATCACACATTGAAAAGGTTTACTTGACGTGGAAACCGCTCGCTTTGCTCGTTCAATCCACGCACCTCCGTGCTTCAGAAACACGAATGTTTGACACCGTTTTAAAAGCCAATTCTGTTGTTTTGATATTTCCCTGGCATCAAGTCAGTTAGTATAAAACCAATTGTAAGATGTAAATGTGGTGTGTTGCAAAATACGTCCTCCGTGCATCCTTTTCCAAATAATCTATCTTTGCTCGAGGACGTTTTCATGAACAAACTATGACGTCATGAACAAACATCAAAAGGGTTTAAAAAAAGAACTTTGACTTTAATTTTTAATGGTTTTTCGCGTATTTGAGGGTGATAATATCAAGTTACAGCGATAAAAATAGGCCTATACTGTGCGCAATTTAATTGTCTTTAGTTTTGTCGTACTCCCATCTTTGTAAGTGCTTTGGTTCCAGATGAGTAGAGGTACAAACACACAAACAAACAGACACGCACATCATACGTCCTTAATGATGTAGATTTCCATTGAGACGCAATTCTGTTCAATTTCATTTCAAAATCGTGGGTCAAATTCAATCCCAAGCAAGTCATTGCCATTGATCAATGCAATTCAGCTCATTGCCATGTTCTTTATTGAATACTTAAAGTCTGGAACTAATGAATGCTGTGTTCATCGGCTCCTGTTAAAATCCATTCCAGGCACTTACTTTTCTTTTTTCATTCCGACAAATAAGTTCCAATTCGTTGAATTCCATTTTTGATCAAATACCAGTTCAAGTCAATTCACTATGGAGACCGCAGGACTTGACTCGTATTTTAATCTGTTGGTCTCGCCCAATCTCAAAATTTTAGGGGAGACGAAGCCGAGGCTAGTCTAAGAAGCTGACCATAAACTATTTAGCTGAGGTATCAATGCAAATTTTTAAACTAGTTTTATACTGTCCATTTTTCCAGCTGATGTAAAGTGTAACATCTTGGGAAGAATACATTATATTTTAAGGACTAAGGTTTTTTTTTTCTTTCAGGTGAAGAGAATAGCAAAAGAGTACTACGAAAACCTTCCACATCACACCTCCTGGTGAAAAGTCCTTTACGATTTCATTATGGACCCAGCCATTGGACCATACGCTCGTGCCAAGAGGAAATTAGTAGAAGAGCAATATCGATACAAGCCATTGTCATCAATTGGCGCCACTAACATCAACAATAATGACGTCAAAGAATCACCAGAATCAGATGAGACGGTGAAGCATATGGAGAATGAGCATGCAAACGGTCATGTAAAGAATGCAAAAGTAGACTGACTACCCCAATGTTTTCAATGGCACGAGCGTTCCTTCTATCCTCTTCTGCCGTTCTCCCACACCGCTGACAAACTAAGAAATAAACCTAGTAATTCTCAAACGAAAGCAACTAGAGCTAGCCTGACTAAAATTAACTTGGTAAAAATTGATACTTGTTGCGGCACCACGGAACGAATTATAAAGGTTAGCGATTTAATCATGGGTACTGGGTAGACCTATCTACCCGGCATTTAATGGATAACGGGTGGTTCACCGGTAGAACCGAAAGCCTGATGATTTGTGCACCTAATTCCAGCTAATTGTTATTGTTTTTAACAGCTACGAGGAATTGGTAAGGTTACCCTCACAGTTCCTTGACATGTTCCTTGGTAGGCACCACTCGCAGGACATACTGAGACTCTAGGTACGAGATATTGTAGCGTAGCAGAATATACGTTGGACCAGCGCAGTCTAATGATGCAGGTGTAGTGCTGTAGTTGCTGCCATACTTTTTCGTGCTGTTCCATTTTGGAGTAGACCTATCCTGCTGATAGATGGTTTGTTGGAAGATAAGGGCAAAACGACTTGAGTGGCATCTCGAGTAGTACAACTGCTTGGCTCCTGTCCAGTTTGGCTATAGAGCCAGCAGAAATGCCCAGGACACTATCATGTTCTTCCTCACAGGAGAAAGTGAGTATTGAGTGGATCAGAGCGACCATGAGCAAGATGGAAGTCAGCCGAGGACTTATTGCTGCCATTGTTGCGCTGCTTGGAGTCATGCACTTCGTCACTAGGGCCAATGGGTACTGGTCGCGAGAGGATAGTTCGGGTCGGGGGCTCCCTCAGGGGAGCTGCCTGAGCCCGATGTTGTTTGCAATTGCTATTAATGAGGTTTTGGTCACAAACATAGTATGTTATGCCGATGCCATTGCCATGTTTTGTAGGATCGGACGTTGATAGTTGTACAGTCTAGGTGCAGGCTGCTTTGGGTCAGATCTCGGGGCTTCTTCAGGAGAGAGGGCTGCAATTGGTTCCTGCGAAAATGGAGCTGGTTGCTTTCACACGGTCTGCGGTCAGGCGTAGGAGCCCACTCTCAGTTGTCGTCGGTGGCGTAACTGTCACGCAAAAGTCGTCTATGAAGTATTTGGGGGTTCTCTTAGATGATCGTCTAGAGTGGGGTGAGCATGTTAGGGGGTTTAAGGAAGAGGGTAAGTACCCGAACTTCTATCCTGCGGAGATTGGCTCAAGTCAGGAATCTGAAAAGCAGCTCGCTTCTTGCTGCTTACAGGTCATTCATTAGGTCACTCCTGGACTATTACCTGCCGTTCCTCTGCACGGCGAGAAGACATATCAGGTCCTTACAGACCACAGTGAACGAGTATTTAAGAGTTATCACTGGGTGTTTGGTCTCCACCCCTGTACAAGCATTGTGTGTAGAAGGAAACGCGCCACCGCTGCATATACGCTCTGAGAAACTTTTGGTCTCCCTTTGCATGAGGAATGTCGGCAGGGGTTCTGCAGACCCGGTTGGCAGGATACTTCGGGATTACTGCGGTCTTGGTCCGCGAGCTCATGAAGCCTTCAGAGCTGTGGGACGCAATGCTACCTTGCTGTGTGGGCTCTCTGCGCTCAACCTGCTAGATGTGGCTATAGTGACTCCGCCGAGCCCTTGGGTTTGGTGCCCAGAGCTGGCGGGTACATTTTCTGGGGAGATCACAGATTGTGATATTTATTGTGATGCCTCCTTCTACAGATTTGAATGGACTGGAGGCGTCGGAGTCGTCATTCCGTCGCTAAAGCTATTTGTGACGCGTAAGGTTAGCGCTGTGGGGTCAAGCACCGGCTGTGAACTGATAGCAATGTCGGTTGCCTTAGATGTGGCCTTGGACCTAGTGTTACCCTCCTTCACACGGATTCGAAATCTGCCTTGCTCTCCATACGCCGGTCACTGAGTTCTAGATCTTCGGGATCCACTCCTTTTAGCCATTTGTTGGAAACTTAGAACGGCTCGTCAAACGGGTGTTGCTACTCTCGGTTGGGTGAAAGGACATGCTGGAGTCCACGGCAATGTCCTCTCTGATGGTCTTGCCAGAGAGGCCCAAGAGGCTGCCACCACGGAAGTGTCCCTCACTTCCTCGATTCGAATGAAGGCACCAATCCTGCAAGGCTATTTTCTTCAGGTGTGGAATTCCGAGTGGCGCACGACTGACTGGGTTCAACCACAGTGCCTCTTACATTCGGTTCTTGATGACCTTCCTTTATGGGCTGTGAAAGCGCCATCCAGGTTGCGCACGGGTCACTCCCTGCTCCAGTCACACCAGCACTGGTTGGGGTGGATAGACTCTCCCTTGTGCCTTACTTGTGGTGTGAAAATAACCGCTGTGCATTTCCTTGTCGCGTGTCGTCTGCATGCTAATCAGAAGGCAATTATTGCTCAGTGGAGTGTGTCTCATCCAGAACTTTCGGACTTACTTACTTTAGGGAGGTGGGCGAGGATCTCTGTATCGGTTGCTCGCTGTGGCAAAGTACGCGCGAGCGACAAAGACGCAGCTGTAGGCCGATGTGTGGTGTGGGTGATGTGTGTACTTCTGCTCTGCTCAGGCCTGGGTTAGGTTCTTGGGTTGTAAGCGTGGTGGTGCTGCTTCGCTAGTTTTAGTGTGCATTTTGGTTGTGTGATGCGGAGAAATGGTGGTGTGGGACTGTGTAAGACTGTAGGACTGTGTAAATTGTTGGATACTGTCGGATTTTTCGATGTAAGGCCCCGATTCCCCTCCTCTCTGGGGGGGGGGGGATATAGCGTGTGGCCTGGGGTCAAAGCTCTTGAAAATAGATTGAATTGCAAAAACAAGGCCTCCTGGTAATGGTTCACATTGTTTTAATCACGTATTGTTATCACAGCATATTGTTGAATAAACATAAGATTCATTGTTGCAGGGTTCACATAGTTGTTTTGATAATTATTGCTGTACTAGCTGTAAAACCAGTCATGAAGACGGGTAATGTGTAATTTAAATAATTCCTGTTCTTGACGATGGGTAATTGCGGTAAGGTTGCTTCGCTCACTCAATCCATGTATCTTGTGATTCATTTCACCATCTTTCATTCATTTTCGTTACCGGGAGCAGACGGTGTCTTTCACGTCCTGTGGCCTGGTTTGTTTTTTTCGCACTGGATCCGACTGCGCATTTTTGGTGTCTTTGTAAGCCCTGTAACCCGGGAGCAGACAGATATTTTTTTGTTTTTCACTCAAGCCCGATTACGTGACTTCATGAAACCAAGTACAATGCCATATGGAGAAGACATTTCTGCACAACCTATATAAAGACGGGCAAATGTAGTAGTACAGCATGCCCCATAACAGTGAATTGTGTAATTTAAATAATTCCCGTTTTTGAAGATGGGTAATTGCGGTAAGGTTGCTTCGCTCACTCAATTCATGTATCTTGTGATTCATTTCACCATACTTCATTCATTTCCGTTACCAGGGAGCAGACGGTGTGTTTCACATCCTGTGGTCTGGTTTTTTATTCCGCACTGAATCAGACTGCGCATTTTTTGTGTCTTTCAAAGTCCTGTAACCCGGGAGCAGACAGATATTTTTTTCGTGTTTTTCATTCAAGCACGATTACGTGACTTCATGAAACCAAGTACAATGCATATTTGTAAAGGCATTGTTGTTTGCAGCATTATTGTTACACCATTGCTTCTGCATTGTTTCCTTCGATAAATTATTTTTCTTTTTCTGCCGGAAAAGACATTGTTGTTTTTATCATAGTTAAAGCATTGTTAAAAGCATATTTGGGCCAGCGCTGGCAAAAGAGTGGCAACTACCGTTTTATGGGTTACGTTATTTTACTGTTTTGAGAAGAGTCCTATGATGTCTCGTGCTCTTGTCGATTACGGCATGTCAAAGATCGTGGGTTTTCGACTTGCATTTCTCCAATAAATTGTCGGTCTCGTCATCTACAGTTGGACAGATAACCCGGTTTGGGAGTTGATAAACAAAAACAAACAACACCAACATCAACTGTGTCACCATTAAACAGAGGGTCAGGTATTACCCCTCAGCCGCGTTACTTTGTGATGTCCAGCCGGCTTAATAGAATATTCGGCTAAATTGCGGTTAGCTACCGTTTTTCTGACCACCATCGACCAACTATAAATTCAGCCGGTTGGTGGCTCATTTTGGACTAAATCGATCAAAATGAAGCGAAGATATCAAAGAAGAAACTCGCTGCACACGAGTAAATGATGAAATATGGGGAAATGACTATTTTTGAGGGGGGGGGGGTGGAATAAATGGGGAAAATAGAAAATCCTTGATGGGGATTGAATCTCCACTCGCAAATGATAACATTTAAATAAAATCTTAGGCACACCGCGTGGATATGTCCCGACATTATTACTTGAACGTTAGAACGAAACCGAAAGTAACCGTACATGCTAATGATCTTCAAATACATGGCTCTCATAAGTTGCTGGTAAGAGAAACTTATTTTGAAAACTATGAAACGTAAGTCAGTCGAGGAGTTTGTCATTTGAGACAAGTTGCAAAGAATTTAATGGTTGTTTAGTGTTGTTTTGATGTATTATAGCTTCAAATTTTCGGCTTTAGCTGTATTTTTTGAGCGACTAGGCAGGTGGCGGCCGAAAAATATTCGGCGGCTGTTCGTTTGACTCGTAGACATGCGGTCGGCGGCTAATGGCGGAAGATGAGGGGTGGAGTCAGGTGGACTAACGAGTAGCATGATCGTCGCCTGTCCGTTGTTGTTTTGATTTTAGGGAGCCCAAACCCAAACTGGGTTATCTGTCCCACGATCGCCTCCTGTTCGGATAATGTATTTATTCTTGACGCGAAGCCACGCACCACAAAACAAAACTACCGTAAAATTATATGATTTTTTTTTTTTTGCTGATTACCTCCCGTTCTTAACCTGCATATTCATCATCTTCATCCCAAAGCCCCCCCAGATACAGCGCCGGAGGCGATCATTTAAACAATTATGATTTTTCTTTTACTGATAAGGTCCTTTTAGGTAAAAGGCCCTCCTCCCCTCCCCTGCATTCATTAAATCCTCCCATGATAAATGCATACAACCGATGCGCCAATTAGATCAATGTCAAGATGCATTAATTTAGCATACTCTGGGCGGGAAAACAGAGCATACAGTGTCTGTGTAAGTTAGGGGTCCGGGTAGTAAGAAACAGATATATTAATATAATCCATCCCCCCTCCCCCTCATACTAACTTCATCATGACTTCAAAAGTACGAATCCCAAATTCGACTAAAATGAACCATTGTTCAAACTGTGGTAAATGCACATATAGGTAAACGCACGGAAACTTGTGTATTTACTTTTGGTTAATGCAGGGAACGGAGTACATTGTATGCTTAAGCATGGAAAAGCCAATTGGTGGTTAAGGAAATTATTTTAAAAAAAAGGATTGAAAAAAAAAAACCTTCAGGGCTTGCCCACCCGGCCCTACTGCCTTAAATCTGCCATAGCCGTTTAATTAACAATATTACCAAAACCAGGCAATAATTCCACCCTTGTTACTGTTTAGGTTGATGGTTCAGCTATTTCTGTATTTCCTGCTGCCCCATGGATGGCTTCTTTGCAACCACCCACTTCTTTCGCCAATATCTTCTGAGTTTCGCATGCGATTTTTGTTCTGCTTCCTGTGTTGTACAAGTAGCACGATCCCTCACAACTTTCTAATTTACTTATGCCCCTAGTTTGCGTAGGTTAGGAGATACAAATTCGATGACTTTGAATACGACCTCCAAGGCCCTTTTTACGGCATCATCTTATTCGCCATAGGTGACTTCCTATACGAGTATGCTATTATCAGCAACCCATATCCAAGTCTTAAGGATGTATTTGATCTGGTACGAGACTTTGAGACATACTGCATATTTGTGTCTACAGATCCACACTGGCTTGTACGAAGCATGCTTAATAGGGCAGCACTGCTCTAGTCCAGCATACATCCCTAAGATGGACAATGTACTGATGGGGTGGATAACAAACAAGTTTTCCCCCCGCTCCTCTCTTAACCAATCCTGAAAATACCTTCTGCCCACTAAGTCCTCAGCAACTGGGTATAAGGTCCTTGGATCGACTGGAAAATAAACCTCAGTTGCCCCACTGCCTCGATAATCGGGCAAGCCCATCTCCTCCTCATTCCCAAGCACCCCATTGGCCAAGTATAATAGTTACCATGACGTGCCATTCGCAAGCCAAGAAAAGTTTCAGTTTTATGTGCTTTGACCATGGAGTTGAGACGTGTGCCGAACTGCTGTGCCAAGTAAATGAACAGTTTGGAGGGTTGATGCGCTCCCAGCTGGAGCCATGCTGCCAAGAGAGAGAGACAATTTTGCTAGGTAATTCCAATCAGATATTCCTATGCAGGTAATGGACACTAACCAGCGAGTCAATCCTTATCGTGAGATTAGGCCTCCACATATAATTCGAAATCGAAAACCACCAAACTAGCTACCAGATCTACCACAAAACCATTTATGACATGCGGTACAGAGCATTGGCTATTAATCTGTACCCCTTAACCATCACACCATGTTCCTATAAAAAAAATGTATCACAAAAATGTACAGACCTTACACACTCTTTTGTGCCCTCAGACACAAAGGACGAGTTTACAACTTAATCCACTAGCTCGCAACTGTAACCCGAGACCCTACAGCCGGCCAGGCAGAGCCCATGGGTAGGCACCCAAAAGGTTTCCATGAAGAGTCTACACGCCAGACCATCTGTTTCCATCTGCAGATGATTTAGTCTGCAGATGTTGGTAGTCTTGCAGTACAAAGCCAACCACACCTACTGGGCCACATGCCACCGCCTTCAAAACCATCATCCGAAATATCCCCGCAGCTAGCACTGTGCCCACCTCAACATCGAAACTGGGGGAAGGCGGTTAACTACTACAATGCCTACATTTACCCTTGCTCAAATTCCACGCATGCAAGTGAAACCACACACAAAAACTGGAGTCTGTAGTCTACCCACAACAGCACGAAGCCACAAAGAAAGGAACTCAGCATCCTACGCCTCCTTTTGGCTGAGCCGTGCATCAGACGATTCAGCATATTTGTTGATCTCCTCACTACCGGTACAACTCTTGCCCCTGTGTTTTCCAGTTTCATTGAAACCAGACCCGAGTACTTAAAGGTGGATTGCCACCACGTGACAAGCTGCAGCAGCCATTTGCCGCTTTCTAATTCCGTCTCACCCTTACTTTCAATAGACGAGGCGACGGAACACACAAATAATTTTTTTTTTAACAGAACAAACAATCCATGTGCCTCCTTAATTATTCAGTGAAAAGTTGGTGCGCCCAGGTTCACCAGGAAGCAGCGGCAAAGTTATGCCGAACGACATCACGGGTGCTTTTTTCTACATACCGACCGTTTTGAAACGCAATTTTTTAACCGCTAGATGGGCGCCATGGACGCCCGTAGCTCCTTCATGGACGTGGATGCACCAACTTTATATTGAAGTATGCCATCCTGCCACAACCTAACCTTGAACCACTGACAACATCTCTTAAGGACAGACCCTGTGTCCCTAGAAATAAACCCTAAATTCTATCATCCTTCTGACTTCTTCCTTAAACAGGGCTAAGTGAGGTTGCAATTGCAAGTATCCATTTGAATGCCCACCAGGGTTACAGGTAAAGGCCCAATAAGATCTATGTGAACTGTTCCAAGTAGCATTGGGAGGAACAGTTGTCTTTCGGAGCCCAGCTGGATTTGAAGTGATGAGTTTTGCATTTCTGATAAACTTCCCAGCTACTTACGAACTCTACAACATCCCTCCTCATACCAACCTATCCAACTAACTATTGAAGCTTTTTGAGAGTTTTAAACACTCCAAAATAGTCTCCCAACATTGATGAATGAATTCTAGCAATTGCATGGTGACGAAGTGTTTTTTGGTAAAAAAAAAAATGCTCTCTAACACATATTACCCCCAATTTAGTTTGGTCGGAAAAATTAGAAAATTTAGGCAAAAAATTTGTTTGTACATTTTAGGGGAAAATTTTCAAGAAGTTTTTAACATTTTTAGGCAAAATAGGGAAATTTTCTTCAGTTTCCTAAATTTTTTCCTACATTTAAAGAATGAAATTTTAAGAAAAATTTGGTAATTTAGGAAAAAAACTTGGGAAACTTTCGGTTTTTTTGGGAGGTTGTGGAGGCGTTTGAACGATTGCTGATCCCAGGCCGGGGCCAACCTCTCAGCGGCCTTGCAAGAACACGCTCTTTATGGAGAAAAAGTACCCACAATAACGTTGATTTTGTGCTACTGCCTGACTAGCCAATCGATGGCTGCCATGTCAATTCTCGTATGGTATATAGCCACCTGTATTGCTCGTTAGGGAGTTGCCAAATCGTTGCCAAATCTAAATCTTGGCACACAGACAAAGAGTCGTATGGGTATGCGCCTTCTAAAATGAAGGTTGCAGCTGGAAACAAGTGGCCCTGAAGTAGCGTGAAAGTGAAAATTATTGTTGTAACCATTGTTTGTATTGTCACCAACAGTACATTATAACATCCTTACAGCTTTAGTGTTATACGCTTATTGTTGCAGTACTACATTGTCAGAATACAGTGTTGTTATTGTTTGTGATGGTGGTGTTGTTGTTGTGTATCTGTTCTTGATTTGTTTTTGTGCTCCCCAGACTTCACTTTTCAGTTTCAAACGATCTACGTAGGAGTGACCACTTCCCAGTCATGCTGGTCAGCCCAGGAGCTGCTGGTATTCCACGCAGTAGCTCTCGGAAGAAACAGAGAATATCGAAAGGCATTTTTGAGGAATGGTTGTCAGCAAACGTAAAGCCCAAACGATTCTCGAGACCGGCCTGGGCTCGGACTAGCCCCAGATGGTGGACCATGTGGTGTGTACCGTGTACAGTGAAAACGGTGCCCAAGTGGCTACTTATTGCAGGTTTATCGTGGGATCTCGAAAAAGTCAGCATATCTGCTTAGGGCAGAGCGCGAGTCCTATCCTGAACGTATCTGCTCGCAGGTTGCTCTTGCCCCTTCTCTCAGTGCCGCTTAAAGCATTCTGAATCAGCAGCCTGCACGTGAGAAGGTCACATGGCTGTATGATCTTGATGCCTCTGGAAGGTCAGTCTTAAAGCGCAGTGCGATGGCCGATGCATTATGTTCGTGTTTTGCTAGCGTGTATGCCCTTCCCAGTGGAACCCCCCCCCCCCCCCACCTCTAGACAGGGTGCAATACTGGGCTCTCAAAGCCTTGACAGGAGAATCCACTTGTGGATGTATTGCTCTGTTTCAGGCCTTGTTGGATGGCGCCCAGATTCCTGAGTCGTGGCTATTTACTGTGATAGTTCCGGTTCATAAGGCCGGCTCGGTTAGGTCTAGCCTGGTGAATTATAGGCCGATTTCCCTGCTCTTGTGTCTGAGGAAGGTTTTCGAGCGAATGGTTGTGCGTCGTTTGAACTGGCACCTCGAATTTTATGGTTGCCTAGTTCAAACTTAGTTCGGATATAGAGCTAACACGACTGCTCAGGATGCGATCATGTGTCTGCTGACTGGCATACATGAGGCTTGGTCGCATGGGCACATTGTTGTCGCCTTGTTCCTTGATATAAAGGCAGCTTACGACACGGTAAGTGTTGCCTGGGTGAAATACAGCCTTCTCAAGATGGGGGTTGGTTCGAAGCTGGTAAGTGTCATTGCTGCGCTGCTAGGTAGCAGACATTTTGTGACGAAGGTCAATGGATTCTGGTCTCAAAAATCAAGCTCGGACCACAGTCTCCCACAGGGGAGCTGTTTAAGTCTAGAGTTGTTTGCAGTTGCCATTAATGATGTCATTGTAGAAATGGGACAGTCTATCAATGTCGTGTGCTATGCTTATGACATTGCGTTGTGGTTTGAGGGTGAAGATGTGGCTGTTTGTTGTCAGTGTGCTCAGAAGGTCATTGATCTGGCCTCCCAGTGTCTGTCTGAGAGAGGCCTGTTACTGACTCAAGCCAAGACCGAGATGGTTGTGTTTTCCAGATCCATGAAGAGGCAGAGGTTTCAGGCAACAGTTGGTGTTGATGGCACGATTGTCATCCAGGTACCAATGGTCAAATATCTTGGGGTCAAGCTTGATGAATGTCTGGAATGGACGACCCACTCAAACTGGTTGAAAGACAGGATTTGGGCACGAACATCAGTCATTAAACAGATTGTTAAAATTAAAGGGGTCAGGAGGGGATCCTCCTGTCAGCCTATAAGACGTTTGTTCAGTCGGTGATGGACTATCACCTTCCTATGCTGTGCTCGCGTCAATGTCATATGCATTCTCTGCAGGTTGTTGTAAATAGGATAGTCTTGTCTTATGATAGTCACAGGATGTCTGGTCAGCACGCCAGTATAGGCTCTGTGGAGGAGAGTTGCCAGGCGCCTCTGCATGTTCGTGCTAGGGAACTGCTTGTTGCTTTGTGCGTCAGGAATTTTGGTAGGGGGCCGTGTGATCCGGTAGGTAGGGTACTCCAGAATTACCTTAGTCTGGGTCCGGTTGCACGCTTTTTGTTGGGTGCTCTTGGCGCTGGTGCCACGTTTTTATTGGAGGTAGCCTCATTTTCTCCTATGGATGTTGCTGTGGCTTGCCCGTTTAGTCCGTGGACTTGGTGTCCCAGTCCTGACTGTTCTGTCTCCTGTGAATGGAGGGGGAACACAAACGAGATGCGGTGTGATGTATTCTGTGATGCCTTTTACTTTCGTAACTCAGGGACAGGTGGAGTTGAGTTGCCATTCCATCCCTTAAGTGTGATTAAGTCCTGAATCTGAGGTTGCCTGCGGTGACCATTTGCACTGACTCGCAATCAGCGCTAGCTGTTCTGCGGAGGGCCGTTTTCTCTTTGGACGTGGCGGACCCCATGACATACACAATCTGTAGGAAGCTGTAGACTGGTCTTCCGTACTGTATTTTGATGCTAGAACGGGTCCGTGGACATGCTGGCCTTCCGGGCAATGAAAAAGCTGATGGTCTGGCCAGGTCAGTCAAGACCACAGAAGTGGAAAGCATGAGGATTCTGTGGTCACCAAGATCACGGCGTGTGTTGATTGCCTCAGAGTTCGTGATAAAGTGAAATGAAGAGTGGTAAAGTCCAATCGGTTAGCTACCGGTTCTTAGCTCTTGAAGTGTTCGTAAGAACGAATACGTGGGTCCTTTCTAGTCTGCGCACTCACTGTTGCGGGCTCATCAGTTTCGTCTGGGGTGGGTCGATTCACCTTTTTATTAGGTCTGCCTCTTTTAAAAGGTCTACCCGTGAACACCTTTGCCAGACCCAACAGGTGGCATTACTGTGTGGGATGCGAACCCAGCCTGTAATCGGCATCTGCTATCCAGCCAAAATTCACGCGCTTCTCAATAGTGCCTCAGACGGGTGGTCCGGTTTGTGCATGAAGTGGGTATCAAATTGTAAAAGGGCCTTCCTTTCTTATGTGTCCTGCCAGGATGTTATGAATAGTGTATATCCGGTGAGTGTACAATTGGCATAGGTATTGCATGGTTTCGTGGAGACGTATAACGATTATGTATACTGTAGTGATATTTCATGTGGATGTATAATTGGTGTGTACTTCGTATGTCGATGTATTACGGTAGCAGGGTGCGCATGACTTCGGATCCAGGCTTCCCCGGGTAAATGAATCTAATCGTAACTGGGTGCAC
>JAHWFP010224253.1:0-26043 GCA_023313725.1 Lithobius niger | reverse complement strand
CGAAGTTTGTCCATTTCGGGCTATTCTTCGAGTGCTCGCAATAGCACTTTGAACCACCAATTGAAAAGGAATGTTAACGTGAATTAAGGGTGATGTCCTTTAAATATTTGATTTTTGGGATTCCAGCGTAAACTGTATTATCACTTTTCCTGTCCAGAATTGTTCTGAACGTCTTTGCTTCATTCTTTTGATTTGTTGACGTTAAGGACTTAAGACACCCCCTCCCCAATTTTTTTTGGGGGGGGCACCATTTTGGGTGTTCTACATGGAAATTGAGGTGGCTTCCCTCTGAAAAACCTAGTATTGGCCTAAGGTACCCACATGCAAAGTGGCATATTGTAAGTAAGCAAGCACAATATCTCGGTGTACCACATGTACTATAACAATTCGATTTGAAATTGGTGCAGTTGATGGAGGATCGAGGCCAGACACACAGGTATGAAGTACTCAAACTTTGAATGCAGCAAATCGTCATTGTAGTGCCACAGCATCTCGGATTTGATGCCAGATAACCTTTCCTGCAATCAATTTATGCCACACTAAACTGCTGTAAATACTGACGATTTACTGGTGAGTTGATTTGTCCCACCAAGCTACAGGCAATTAATAGTGTGCTTTAACCCTCGTACCTTTTAACACTTATAAAAGGAAACAAAAATTGATTTTTTCTTTTATTGACGGGGGAAGGAAATGCCTTTTAACATATCCGAAATTACGAGTATTTCTATACCAGTTTCTAAGTTGTTTTAACACAGTTGTTTTAACAAACGATTTTCAGACAAAAATAAGACAAAAATAAAATGTTACTTTTGGAAAATGTTACAACAATCTTATTTACACAGCTATGGCGTAAAAGAAATTTTACACTAATGAAAGTTTCCTTCGTACTAGTTTAGGTCTAGAACTGTTAATTTATACGAATAGTTAAATCGTGAAGTTTATATATTGCAATTTTTAAACGACTAATAAAAAAGATTTTGACAAAATTTACGATCAAACGAAAGTAGTAGCCGTTTTTCTGGTGTGCTTAGTAATAAACAAATAACAATTTACATGCTTTAAGAGGTGACTCAGTCACGATGAATGGGCACTTGACAGCACCTGAAAAGAAAAAGGAACAAATCAATTTTTACTCCATTTGAATAGTTTGTCTACATGTGTAGTATGATGGTAAGATTGTGGAACATTTTTATCACCATTATCCCCCTCTTTATCCTAGAAGGCCTGTCTTCCACATGGGGAGCAGTAGGATAGTTTACAAGGGTCAAGCGACCCTGAATTACGTAGCAACGTCAATTTTGAAATAATTGCAATGGACAGTTCCGTGACCGATACGGTTTACTGCCGTTTGAAAGGTGACGTACACATTGCCCAAGTATGAGGTATCCACTCAAAAAAAAAAATAGCTCTAGCTTAAATGAATCCTCTGTATTTTAGGCATGAAAGCTTTCAATTGAAGGCACCAGATAGGAGAACTTGGGGTTTTAAATAACCGGTAGCTATTGCTAAATGTGGTTGTAGGCCTCTTAAATTGTATAAAGCAAATTATCAGATAGGGCTGAATGAGAATACAGATTGTATAACAAATACCAAATAGGACTGGTGAAAATACAGAAGCGAGCAAGTTTGCAACATACAACTGGGAAAAAGTCAATTCCTGCCAATTGGCAAAACCGCCTCGAAACAAGTCAGTATGGCTGAGCGCTCCACCCTTAGCCTATAAAAGTCGTTGGTTTAATTCCCCACTCAGGCATGTTAGTATGGCGTAGCAGTAATGTCCTTTCACAAGGTTATAGACTAAATTTTTAGGTTATTTTTTATTCTTAGAGACTAGTATGGTTACGTGGTTAAGATTGATAACAGAACGGAATACCTCTGAACCACAATGTCGTTAACTAATACCTTGCTCAGTAGATAGTTTGAGCAACTAGGGTCATAGGTTTTAATTCTCCACTATGCAAGTTAGCAAGCAGTTGGGGTGCGTTTACACAACGAGACCTTCTCGCTTGCCGAACGCTTTAAGATTTTTTTCCCGTTTCTACTAAATGAATGCGGTAATCGGTAACGAATTATATCTTACATTGTAAACCAAAGTCACCTAGCAGAAACGAAGACAATCTCCGAAAAAGGGGAATCCCTACAATGGTTATGTAGTGCCTTGAAAAGGTGAAATTGGCACATTGTTGGCTGACTTCGCTTTGCGCGGTTATCTAAGCAAAGTCTTAGGTGACACGAAGGACACGAGTCATGGGCACGAAGGACAGTCATTTTTCAAACGGTACGGGTTTTTCAAGCCAAACCGATAAACTAGTAGTGAGGGCGGGGAATGCCCGTGTGTGGCGCAGTACGTCTGTTAGCCCTGATTTTCAGAAAATAAAGAGATTGGGAAGGTGGGGGATGCGTCTAGTACCATAAACTATACGATTACGCATTAACTGAACCGACAGACAAGGAGGAACGTGAGGAAATAGAGGATTCCAGTAACAAAAATGGCTGTTAACACGCGCGGTTAAGGGGAAGGAAGGAGTGAAAGGGTAGGGAGAAGATGGAAGGAAACGGGACACTTACAGGAAGAAAAATTACCAGTCGCAGTCAGTGTTCAAGCAACACCGACCGAAAAGTGGGACACAACCACGGGCCAAAACAAAGAACAGCTTCTAGCAGTTCTCAGACAAGGCAAAATAGCTGCTTGCAGCGAGAATTCATAATCCAACATGGCGTTTATTTCGGGATTTTCTTGTCATATCGACGCTGTCACGTTGCACGCATCCTAGGTCGTGTTGCGAGGCACGAGAACTGCGTCCGCGTTGCGATGGTTACTAGGCAGCATTCCCTGGTAAGAGCGCGTTTGTGCAACGACTCGCCTTTGCATTCTCGCAGCTAGAAATCATCTGAAATTCCATCATCTGAAATTCCAACATGACAGCAGTTTTAACGCTGCCCGCTCGCAAGGCATTCAGTCAATGAGAATTCAGAAGCTGCTGAACAATTTTTAGTCAGGCGGAATTATTTATCTTAAAATTATACGACTCCAAGCGTGTAGTCAAACGATGTCAGATTTTGCAACTCCAGGTAGCATTGTTACCACGGCAACGATACCCTTGCCATCGATTAAATTCCAGCTGCCAGAATGAAGGACAGTCCCTAAAGGCGATAAGCAGCCAAGAGATTTGCGCGAGAAAATTGTCGTTGCGTAAACACAGCCGAACTGTTGGTCATTGGGGCATTCAACTTAGGGACTAGGTTTTGTAGCAAAAATAAACAGACTGTAAAAACATTTTCCAATAAATTTCCACTTACTGATTTTACATGCTCAGTTCGAGGTCATGGTGTTTGGATGGACGATCTGAAAAAAAAATAAAGGTTTGGTAAGTACTACGTACCAGGAGCCAATGACGCTAGCCCCCCGGGTTTTAGTGTCAAGTTTTGAACAGAAGCCGATATCTAGAATGTTTATAATGAAATTAAAACTGGAAAAATTGCATACCGTTAGTAATGTATAAAAAAAATTTCAGGATGGGTTATCTAGAAAGATTTAGTGTTAAGAACAAGTTATTAAAGGTTTAGCTAAGGGAAGCGTACAAATATAATTTCTTTGGTCTTCCTAAGCTGAATGTTGACCCTAGAACGGCCAATCTTTTTTTTTTTTTTTTAACTTTGGGGGCCATCAGGGGTTCCCGAGAGACCCCCACCTAATTAGCTGTTCAAAATGGTTTCCTACCTTCAGTTTCATGACTTCAGTTTCATAATTTTTATTTGATGAACACTTCACTTTAAAGAGACATTTAAAAAATAAATAAAACCAGGTTACTTAAAAATAAAAAGCTGTTGCTTACATTCATTTTGAATCAAAACCCGTTCCTGAGTAAAACTTCACAAATCTTTAGTTAGAAGGAAAAAAAAACCTTTAGTGCAGGAAAACGTGGAAATAACCAGTACCACGTGGGAAATTATTTTATAAAACCATAAACCATTAAACCATTATAAACCATTATTTTATTTTATTATTATTATTATTTTTATTTATTTTTATTTTTTTATTATTTTATGTTTTGTCAAACATCGGGCAACCATTGAAACCATTGAAAACCAACCTACAGTAAAGTTCCGCAAGGCGAAAATTTCGGAAATAACCTAAATCAGGTAGAAAGTCTCAAATACGCTAGAAAACATGTCCAAATTTGACTATTAAAAAAAATTGATACAATTTTACGAAATATTACTTTTGTAGGTCCCGCGAGACCCTGTTGGTCGTTCTTATAGGGTTAATTAATAATCGTGAAATTATGGTACTTTATTGTAATAAAAACTAAATGTAATGGAAGCGGAACTTTTTTAGTTATTTTCTGTCAATCCTTAATAGAATGTTAATACATCGCAATAAAAAAACTTCCCAGTGGATAGTTGATTCAAAAAGTTTAAGGGTAAATTTTAAAAGGTTTTAGCAAATAGACGATTATGGTTATTTTTACTGAATCCAGGTTAGGTTTATAATGTAAATTCCGAAATTTACTATTAAAGCTACATTGGTTATTTTTTGTAATCTGGGTTATGTTTAGAATGTATAAACAAATTTACTAAATCCTGAAAAAAGGGTGCTTCCCTTAAAAAAAAGCGAAAGAAGAAAGTTTGTAGCCAACACAATAGTTAAGCTTAAATCTATTTTCATGGTTATTTTCAGTGAACACTTATTATACTTCGAATGTTAAAACTGAAATTTAAAATCGTGTAAAAACCGTAATATCCCGTTAGTAATTTCCCAAAGGTAGGTTTAAATAGAAAAAAAATAAAGGCTGTCACAAACCAATGTCCCCAGAAATGTTTGGGAGACAAGGAGGACGGAGTTCCTTGCAACACTGACCTCGTTACGCAGTCCTGCGACAGTGTATCCTAACCACTAAAAAGCCACGGATAAGGTTTGTGCGTTACTCGAGTAGCTTCTCTTCTGGACCTAAGGGACGCACGGATATGAAATAAAAGGTGTGAAAAAAAAACAAATACACAGCTTTTCAAAAGTACCCTTCACCAGCCCCCTTTCCAAAATTTAGCAATAAAGATAATTTTTAAATTAGATCATTTGGAAAATTCATTAGCTACTGTGTCAAATGGATCTTAACCAACACCCCGCCCCTCCCTCCAGGTTCCAAATGTCATATTTTACTAGTTATAGCTAAGCAATTAAAAGATGCGCTTTAGTTTGTGAAATAATACATTTACAGCGTAAACAAGGCATAAATTACCACTAAACTTGATTATTAAAGTAAGTTGCACAAGTTTACCAAGCTTCATTTTGTTGCCACGGGTAGATTTGTTGACTAGAAAAAGGAAACTTCCCTTACCCAACAATTTACTCCTAAAAATGCTTAGGAAGTTAAAGGATTAACTTTTTCGGACAGTAACACGAACACTCCACGATTTTTATGATTCCAATTTACCAGATTCCTTTCAGCGTGAGGTGGACCGCAATCAATCAGCTTCTTCTTCATCTCTTCCACGTCGATGTTGTGCTGCTGGCTCAGCTTGCCCAGAAGGATCTTGAACTGAGCGTAGTTAGCCGTCTTCCTCCTAAAAACAGTTAATGGTTCCCTATGAAAATCGTCACTGTTAACTTTTACGCGTCAGGGGAATGTACAATTATATCGGATCGGAAGAAGAGGTATTAGGGGCAATGTGCACTTACCACAGACGGGTCAAAATTAATTTTACGATACGGTACCAGTAAAGATGACCAATAGCTTAAAACAAAAAAAAAAACACTTGGCTCCAGTCCCAGCCCACCTAAAGCACAACTCACCTAGTTGCATTTTAGGCGATTATGTGGCAGGAATTCGATTTCTTGCCACGTTGTGGTAACAGCAGTAGTGGCGTCATTAATTCGTTGTCGAAGTTCATAAACATTTTCAACTGAGGTACAATAAACTTTATCTCTACACCCTTGTCGGATGGATTTCCGTGGGCTGCGAGCAAAACTTGCAGGAATGATTTCAACTTGGTCATCGTTTCGAGTTATTTGGTCTGCCTTGGCCTTTCTTAGGTTAACTCACTACCGGTTTCCTTGAACTGCTGCAGTAACCACCTGGTAATCTGTTTATCTGCAGGTGCTTTAGACTCCCTACGTTACCGCCCAAGGACTGCGATGATCGACTTTTAACTATGCTAGACAGAGAATGCGCATACTCTTGCTGAAGGGTCGCCGTTTTCATAACAAATCTGCCACGCGTGCAGATTCCGTTTGGTGAACACCCTTTGTTGCGCACAAGGATTCAGAGGTCGTTGCAGAAAACTGTGATTTGAGCTTTCAGTAAAAAACCGTTTGATATTATTTGTGGTGTCAGTTTTATTCACCAATGAAATACCGGAATACATTCTGGGACACCCTGTAGTTTGTTCTACATTATGTTTGCAGGAAACTGACTTTATGACGCCACTTTTTCTTCGGCTACGAGTGTAAAAAAAAAACCACGCAAGTAACCCACTCGTGGAGTCTAATAGTAGTTGTGTAGTCTGCGTGCGACATCGACGCGATTTTGCTTTTGCAGTCCAAGGAAACCGTGGCATCCTACAGTCAGTAGCCTGCAAACATAACGCGGAACAAACTATAGCTCGGGAGAGGGGGAAGGGAGGGGGGAGGAACCTAAGGACTGAAGGAGAAGTAAAAAAGCTTCCCTAAGCTCACTTTTTCTACTTCTTTTGGGGAGAAGGGGTAGGAGCAAGTGCTCAAGAAAGACGGACGAAGGCGTAAACGTACCAAAGCTAAATATTCTTTACAATTGTTTTTATCATAGCTTTCTCGGACAGCTTTCCTTCACATCGAGGATGGGAAAGAAAAAAATTTCTAGCCTGCGGCTCTGGGCGGTACGTAAGCTAAATAAGAACTAAAATTCACAAGCAGCACTACTAAGGCTAAAAAACCTCGTGCTTTTTACATCGACGCTATAAACTGTTCGAAACCGCGTGAAAAAATTGCAGTTTAAATGATGGGCCGTTTACAGTATTCCAGTAATTTTGACAGTTGGAAGCACAGTTAAAACACCGTTGATTTACTTATGGCAGCCACACTTGTTGTACAAATTTCACTGCGGAAACAGTCATAGGTGTAAACTATACTGTTAGAGTAATGTTAATTAAAAAATACAGCCTTCACCGAGTATGGAGGCACGAGGTTTTAAATTAAAACCAGTCCTTATAGGCTAGCCGTTGTCGAGTTTACCCCCATTAACGCCTTATTAGACCACACTGTTAGCTTTTATTTTAACCATATATTAAAAATTAAAAAAAAAACTTTATCACCGGGAAGGAAGATAATGTTCAGTCAAAGAACTCTTGTATTCTAATGTCAAGCTATGCAGCGAAGCTTTTATTTTAACCATATATTAAAAATTAAAAAAAAAACTTTATCACCGGGAAGGAAGATAATGTTCAGTCAAAGAACTCTTGTATTCTAATGTCAAGCTATGCAGCGAAGCATGAACACCCGTCCCTGTAGCGCAGTGGATAGCGCGCTGGACTTCTAATCCAGAGGCCCCGGGTTCGAATCCCGGTAGGGATGATACATAAACTTTTGCTTTTTGCTGCATTATATGGCTTATTTTTTAATAGCTTTTAGGTTTTTCCAATTTTAACAATAAATTTTAGTCTACTCGGTAATCATTTTAATCGCAGTTGAGATTTGAGAAATTAATTGAAAACTTTCCACGTATCTCGTTCTAATGATTGATAAGGTTATGTTGATTCACTATTCCCTGTATCGTAGTGAATGGCACTCTGGACTTTCAGTTTTTTATTTTTATTTTAACAACAAAGTATAACAAAATTCTTATTTTCTTACTTTTTTTTTTAAGTTGTGTTATTCAAAAATATTAACTTGACATATGTCTTTCTAAAAGACGGATGCGGCACATCGCAATATCATCAGTCCCTGTAGCGCAGTGGATAGCGCGCTGGACTTCTAATCCAGAGGCCCCGGGTTCGAATCCCGGTAGGGATGTTAGGTAACTTTTTTTTTACTTCTTTAAATCTTTACTTAAATCTAATTATTAACGCAACATCCCGCCTGCCTGAAAACTTTCCGCCTACCATATAACAGCCACTCGCCGATAGCATTCGCGCATGTCGCCAAGGTCAACAGAGACAGTAGCCGCGTTTCTCGCAGCGAAGAACGCAGCTACTGTCTCGGTTGACATTGCGCCTTATAGACGACCCATCATGAACGTATTAATTGTGTCGTCACAAACCGGAATGATTCTCGTATTTTAGCATCGCAATTTATAATTTTCTAGGTTAGTGTCTTATTTTGCTTCGGCGATCTATTGGAATATTTTTCATTTTTACCGCATCGGTAATAATCTCACGGTAAATTAACAAATTAGTACATGCACACACAGCAATGAAACGTATGGTTATTGTAAGCGCGCAAAGGACGGCAGTAAATGTAGTTCACAATTATTCAACAGAAAATCTCCTGGACGCCACATTTAAAACAACGGATTTTTACCAAGGGATTGACTAACGGTAAGTAAATAGACCTTTGGCGCCGTACTTGATGTGGAGAATCGAGAAAAATAGCGCTTGGAGGAATGCCATTTTAAGAACTTCTACATATTTCTTTCTAAAAGACAGATGCAGGCTGCAGCACCTGACAACTAGTCCCTGTGCCGTACCCGGTAGGGAAGGGAAGTTAAATTTTTTTTTTCCCCTTTATCTTTGCCTTTAAGGGCTGAAAGGTTAATCTTGACGTCAGAAGTAAAAGGCGCTGGATTTTTTTTTCAGCCATCATAATTAAAACATGTGTTGATAACATTATGAAGGGCACTTGCATTAACAATGAAGAGCCCCGTGTGTTGAACAACAAAAAATGCCAAGTAGAATTTTGTAAATGTGTAAATTTTAAAACAATTTTTGTACCGAGTCCCCACGATTTATTTTATAAATGCGCACAACTTTAGAAAATTAAAACTTACCAGGTTCGCTTTTGCAACTTCCAGATTTTTTTTTGCTTTGTGGTTGTAGTAAAATTCTGGTGTAAATAACCAGAGCACCGATCCTCAATGATTTATCTTTTAAACTTTACAAAATTGTACAAATAAAATAAATAAAATCCGCCAGATTACCCTTTCTATTTTTTTTTTTGCGGTTATTTAAATTTTCATAACTGTATTAATTTAATTTTGTGGTTTTTTTTTAATTGAATTCAATGACTTTTATATTACACGATTCAAATTAGAAATAAACACAAAAGACAAAAACCACGCGAAACACTAACAATCGCGCCAACCTTTGATTTTTGCTGTGTAATGATTCAACAGGCCATTGGTGCGGAGATTGTGCTTGGTTAGGTAGTAGGTACGAACAATACTAACTATGAATTTCGTGATTTTGGACGACTTTTGTCTCACCATCCTGGTATCAAAACCACAGTGAAACAATTTAAGTTGCCGCAACTCTTTTCGCGCTACATATCGTTGGTGGTTCCAATGCTGGAGCAAGAGTGGGGCGAAGTAGGGCGAAGGTAGCCGTTTCGAGCGCCGAAAGCGGATGTAGAGGTCGACCGAATTTCGGTTTCGGTTTTGGCACCGAAACCAGTAAATTTTCGGTTTCGGTTCTGGTTTCGGCCATGAAGTTAATAGCGCAGTTTCGGTTTTGGCCGAAACCGACGAACTGGTTTCGGTTACGGTTTTGGTTTCGGCAGAATCCTATGCTTCAATTTCGGTGCAGACTACTAGGCTGTAGCTTAGTGGTGTCAACATCCAGGGGACACCATCACATATCCTGCTTGAATCTACTATGCCCATCAATAAGTAGTAGATATCCGTGAGCCGTTGTCGATTTAACGGTTATAATTGCTCGCGAGCGAGAAACGGCTAGTCCACTATCGAGGGGGTGGAGGGAATCACGAGTGGGCGAAGCCCACGAGTGTCTCCCTCCAGCCCCGAGATAGTAGACTAGCCGTTCGAGCTCAAGAGCAAATATAACCGTTAAATCGACAACGGCTCACGGATATGTATTTTAATGCTAAGGCGTGACGTCGAGCCAACATCTAGTTATTTGAGATTAAAAAAAAAATTTATTTGAAAATTTTATTTCTGAAACATGACGTAAATTCCTGAACTCAAACTTCCGGTTTAAACTTCCTGTCTGCGAAATTCTCACGTACGCGAGGACGTCCCTATATCCAGTCCCAGTCACCGACGTTGTGTTTAAGGTAAAACCGTATTTTTTCTACTTTATTAGTGTAAATAAGATAAAGCGTATAAAATGCGCTATTCGCTGAGTCTCGTAGGTTTTCAGGTGTGTTTTAGGTGTCAGTAGGCTAGTTTTCGTACCGTCGGAACGAAAGGTTGTCGGATTCGGCTATTCATTCCTGGATGGGGGTGGGGAGGGGGCTAGCATCGTACGCGAGGTTGTTTTTTTTGTGTTAGTGCGGAAAATGTCGCCAGGTTACAAATGTGCTGTTCGCTTGAGTATCTTATGTTTTTAGGTGTATTTAGGTGTGTTTACAAGTGTCAGTAGCCTAGTTTTAGTACTGTCGGGGCGAAAGGTTGACGGATTGGGCCATTCTTAATGGATGGGGTTCTAGCATAGTAGCCTACGCGAGGTTTTTTTTTTCGTGTTAGTACGATAAATGTCGCAGGTTGCAAATGTGCTTATTTATGTTGGTTGAATTTGTGTTGTGTACGGTAGTTTTGCAAATTATATTACGTGGTAGAGCAATGGTTGTGTAGAGCGCGGAAAAAGTGTTAAATTATCCAAAAAAGTGTTAGATTATCCAAAAAAAGTGTGGTAATCAAAATTAACCCACGGTCACGTGTGTGGGTTTTCAGATTAACCGTACATAACGGCTACACTTTTACCACGGGAATGTGTTGGCGTGACTCACCACCGTGCATTAATAAATAAAAAAATTTTAAATCCAAATTCAAAATATTTAAATGACTTCGTTGCACTGGAGGGCATTTATGCTTGCATTGTCTTTATTTATGTTTTCAAGCAAAGCTCTTCTTTACTGAATGAAAAGCCCTTTTCCGTGCCCTGGACTGACACGAATAAAATAAGACTATTTTTAAAATAAATCAGTAGTGACAAAAAAAAATACAAACGAAAAGTCCTGAAGTCTTGTAGCAAGACTTCTTTTTTAATTCTTGAGTTTTTTTTTAATTCTAAAACATTTTTGTTGAAGGGGTGGGGGGAGGGGCTGGTAGGAGGCCACCACATTCATGATTTTATGATTTTATTCCTGCTTTTTTGTCATAATTATTAAAATTGATACTTTTCAGGTTAGGTTTTGGTTCCGGTTTCGGTAGTGGTTTCGGTTTCGGCCGAAACCGAATTGCCAGTTTCGGTAGTGATTTCGGTTTCGGCCGAAACCAAATCACTGGTTTCGGCAGTGGTTTCGGTTTCGGCCGAAAGTGAAAAAATTGGTTTCGGTCGACCACTAAGGGGAAGGGAGGTAAAGATGATGCCCTTCCCAATCCCAACAAAAAATAGAAATAAAGTTGAATTTTAACTGTTCTTTTAGCGAAGCCTAGCCTAAATACAATTGGTCTTGAAAAATAAATTTGTGAGTTGCAGCAGTAGTTTATGATAGAAGTACCCTCTGACTGGCAACTCACAAGAACATCAATTTGGTAACAATTGGCAACAATTTGGCAAAATGTTAAGTGGGAGCTGCCACAAATTATGGACTTAAGCGCAGCCACCATGTTAGTCCACTATTTCTGGCAGAATTCTGTAGAAGTCCACAATTTGTGGCAGCACCCCACCTTTTTAATGTTTCATATTTTTATTACACGAAAATAAAACGTTTGCTACCAAATTCATGTGCTTATTAGTTTTCTTGCAATACAATTGCAATCCTTCAAATGTAAATACGTTTTGTCTTATGCCTATCTACACTACCTCATCCCTTCATGTCAGATTCGTGTGCGTGCGTTCAGTGTGTTGGCATTATCCGTGATGGGTTCACTTTTGGGTAGATTTGGGAGGCGGTGTGTGGGAAGGGGAGGGGAGGTTGCCATCTGCTGTATAGGGCGCCCGCACACTGAGCGGCCAGCGGAACCCAGTGGTCGTGGCGGCCAAGAAACACGGCGACGTGCCGCGCGGCCACGTCCGTTTTGTATTGATAATTCTTGATTATATAGTGAAAAATGAACCAGGAGCAAGTATGGTCGCCTTGTAGCCGCCTGCACGCCGTCCAGGATCCCACCGCTGCGGCCAAGTGCGCGTTGCTACATACACCGTAAAGCCCTAACCAGACTGGCTGCTCGCGGCTGCACGCCGACGTACTATGGTGTAAAAAAGACTTCAATATTCGTCCTTAACGCAACACCAACCACACGATTGCTGCAATGTTGACCTTGTAGGCACGTAGTTACGCATAGCTTCGCACGAAATTCTCTTCTGTCTGGAGAGGCCTTAAGCATTCTCGTTGACCGCAGCGTCCTGGCGATAAAGTAAGGCGCTCAATGCGCTCCTGGCCCCGGGCGCTCTAACGTCTTGCTGCGGAACTGGGCGGATCATGGAATTTTCTGAGAGAGGGGGGGGGGGGGTGCTCCTGCATGCCATTCCAACGCAAGCTACGGGTCTGGGGAGAATTATTAATTCCCTAGGAGGGTCTTGGGCAGAATCCCCTAAAATGTTTTTTGCCTTTTTTGACTGCTCTTCTGGCATCCAAGCTTGTAGACAAGTTTAGGCCGTAAAAAAACCGCTTGTTACAATACTTTCAGCAGCCTCCTCCCCCGTCCCTCATAGGCATGGGAACTACCACACGCACCAACTCCCCACAATGACTTCAAATAACTACCTAAATACCTATGCTTTTTCATCTGCGTCTGGTTTAAGCATTGTTTTACTTTAATACCACTCTGCGCCCTACGGGCCTTCCCGGGGGGGGGGGGGGGTGACTGCCTTAGGGCAGTGATACATCACTTCCTTTTTTGTAATTCGTAGGGAAGTAGACTAGGCCAATTTTGAAGGTTAACGTAAAAACGTGTTGGGACAAATTTTCATACCCCACGCATAGCTTTAGCTTTTGACGTGCAGCCAGCCATAGTACCAGAAGGTGAGGGGGACAATTTTGCTAGGTAAATCCCAACGTAAATTCCCAGGGTCTTTCACGTGCCACAATCGACATCAGCACGAGACATCATCGGTTAACTTCTCTTCCCGAAAAAGCCAGGGAGGGGGGGGGGGGGGTTGTGGCCGGACACTAACCTGGGACCTCTGGACACAAGACTTCATGTTAACCATCAGGCCACCTTGCCCAGTCTCCAAGCATAGCATTTTTAGAATTGGAAGGGTGGGGTGCGACCGCATCCAGGGCATGCACTTAAAATCCACCACTATACAGCCATTGAAGAGAATGGTAGTCTCACCCTGGTTGGAGGCACTGGCTAGTAGTAACTAACTTACGCAATAGGCTGACTTCTGGTACCGATCAGGTACCAAGTCTAAGCGCTGAGTAAGGAGTAGTTGTTGAGGTGTTAATATTTATATCCGTGGTGCTAGGTATTTCCCCAACTTTCATGGAAAACTGCTTATCACTGGTAAAAAGTAACCTGAAAACTACACCCGACTGCACCGACTGCACCCTTGGTATTAGTAAATTTTTTGCTCCCCCCTCCCCACCCCAAATTCCTGAAATGAGTACGAAAGGTACTAGGTCTACTTTAATACATTGGGGGATGTGCTACGCTAAATAAATTTATTACATAAACATTCTTTAAATTGCTGTGGACTTCCTTTCTCGCAGTTTTTTTTTACTCCTCTACCCTCCTGGTAGCTCCTTCAAATAAATTTTAGCTCCTCCCCCTTTATATCATGACTACCTCTCATTTTTTCTTCCCCCCCCCCCCCCCCCCACCACCACCACCCCGGTCAACAAATAATGAACGGTCTCTAACTGGGCTTTGTACGTAAAATAATGTAGTCACCAAGTCTCGACAAAGCTTTTTGCAGACAACAGTTTCAAGTAATTACATTTAAACTGAACTTAAATAAACACAAGTCATTTTAATTCATTAATTACACTAATATGCAGAGAAAAAGAGCCCCCAGATCGCCTACCCAAACCAACTATTTCTGGCTGCTCCGTTAACTACACATTCTTGAACCACTTTATAAAGCGTTTGCATACATTGGCACAACAAGACATTACCAGCTTTCAGAAATCTTGTGGCTCTTGGACAATAGCCCATAGGAATAACATTAGAACCGAAACGAAAAAAATTCTAGCAGCAAAACTATTTGCCTAACAGTAAAATTAAAAAAAAAAAAAACGTCACCTTAATGTTTCGCATAGATTAAGCACACAACAAACTGAGAGCATTTTTTTCAAAAAGTGTTCTTGGCATGTGAGCGATGATACATCCAGCTTTACGAATGAAAAAAAAAAGATCTTGATAGAACAAACGTAGCTGGTTTCACATCATTTTGAAAACGTTTTCTCTATTTTAGCAGTGGAGGGTTAGGCCTTACTGGGTTGAAGGCAAAGCTCTTGCTCTTTGAGAGACCCGATTCCTGGTAATGGTCTCCTAAAAAGAGCAACCGTCTTACCTAGCGCTTTAAAATTCTGCGAAGTAACCAACGGGGTGCCAAACGTTTGACATGTGTTAGCTCGGACCACTGAAGTCCACCTGGGTTTGGTGAGGGAGGGACCATTACCACTCTTAAAGGGACACCCCGGCCATAACTACGCGTAGATTGCCATCCGCGCATTTACAGCACCAAGGTCGGCTGGGGTGATAGCTGCGTTCCTCGCAGCGAGGAACGAAGATGCTGTCTCGGTTGGCTTTGGGAAATAGTACACAAAACAGAACCAAGTTAATCACAAACCGGAATCATTCTCGAATTTATAATTTTCTAGGCTAGTGTCTTATAATTTTGCTTCGGCGATCTATTGGAATAATACATTTTAATTTTTATTGCATTAGTCTTTTAGATTTTTGATTTCGTAGTTATTACTAGCAAACGATTAAAATTACTACGCACACACAGATAAAACTTCCAAGGTCCTTGTAGGCGCATCGTATTCGTTCTGGAAGAACGTAAATAAAGTTACCCAATATTCAACAGAAAATCTCCTAGACGCCGCATTTTAAAACTGAATTAAATAAGCCATTGGGGCGGAAGTAAATAGGCCTTTGGGGCCGTACTTGATGTAGAGAAACGAGAAAAATGGCGCTGGGAAGTGTAAGACCAAACTTACATTGAAACCTTAGTGAAAAGATCCTCCAGGTCGTGTCGGTCGATGTGCAGCTCGTCCATCATCTTCGAGGCCTTGAGCCACTTCTCCACATTTCGGTGGGCGATGACGTTGCCTTTGTTGCGTGCTTCATCACCGAAACGAGCATAGGCAGAAAACATGTCTTCCAGCATGCTGTCCATCTGGTTGTTGGGATCTCCTTCAGCCTTGTCCGACACGTCTATCCTCTCATCGCCACCGGTTTCAGAAAGAGCCATCTAGTAACGAAAAAACAAATTATAATTAATATTAGCTCACAAAGTTGGTATTCTAGGGTGGGTTCATTTTTTTTTTTTTTTTGGTCACCTGTGAAACCTTTAGTGAGTGAATTTGTCTATTAATGATATATAATCAAAAGAGATCTTTTAGTTTGACATTCATTGTTGATTATTCCCCTAAATAATGATTACAACTAATGTAGCTTAATTTTGATAAATCCCAGTATGGCACGAAAGGATATTTAATTACTCTAACAATGGGTTCAAATGTTGTCTTGGAGACAAGACACCACACACAATGAAACGCTCCTTTGCTCCGCACGTCGCTCCAAAAGTCGGCACAATCAACGATTTTCCATTTTTTTTAGCTACTCGGCCCATGAGAATCAAGATTAGAATAGGCTCGCGTGTAAACAAAACGGCAATTCACAAAATTAGAAAAAAAAATGGTTCCACTTAAAGTGTTAGGACTGTGCCGTCGAGAGATGAACTCTATAGATCCGTTCGTATTTTTTTTTTTTAAATTGAGCTACACTACACCAACGATTAAAAAAAAAAATTCCAGGAGCGACGAGTGCTTTACAGCATTATGGCTGTGCCATCGAGAGATGTACTCTAGATCCGTTGGAGTAGTATAGCTCAATTAAGAAAAAAACATCCGTTTAAACGCTACGGTGTCTAATTTTAGAAATATTTCGTAGAAATAAAACGATAGCTAATCCAATTTGCTCAAACAATGGTTTCCTACTTACTTACAGGCAGGTTGGCAGTATATTTACCGTCGAAGTTATTAGCAAAATTACTGCCGGTCACAGACTAACTTAACAGCAAGCGGAAGGGAGGAAGTGGGGGGGGGGGGGCCCTTACGGTAAGCCTTTCTAAGAACTATGCACCAACCCACGAAACCCACATTTTTCATGCACCGATGAACAGCGAAATTCTTTGGGGTTGGTTACGTAACTTCACACTACCAGTAGGCATAATTAACAGTTAATTACCTTTACAATTAAGGTTCGTGGAATTCAAAATTAAAAAAAAAATAGCCATGGTTTTAAAGTTTAAAAGATACCAAAAAAAAACTATGTAAAAGACCTTGTATTTGAAACACTAGCCCTTTTGCGAATTGTTTAGCTTAAGCAGAAAAAATAAAAGCACAGAAAGCTGTCACAAAATAACGCACACGACAGCCTCATGGCCAAGGGAGGGGCAGAGGGCCCATTTTTGAAAAAACGTAGTTCAATTACGAAAAACGTGCAAGAAAAACAATCATCGTGCGGCCTTCTCCCAAGACTTCTGCATCTGCCCTTGCTCACGAGAATAACAATGAACCACGAGATATTGTCCCTCGCGCAACTATTGATGGGATTGCATACGTCAATATGAGGTTTGGGACACACGAGTTGTGCTTTAAATCCCACGTTGACTCAGGTTCGGATTTGGTTTGGTTATCAAGTCATTACCCACTCAGCTGTGCAATGCGCATTGCTCACTGCATTGCTCATTGCTCACCTGTTCGTCTTTGTATCTTTATTGACGTAAACTGTGTAGAACTCCTTGTACGGCCAAAGCAAGGAAATGTTGAAGATGACGCGCGGCGCTTCATCAGGCGTCAATTCTTACCGATTGGCAACAATCGGGGTTTATTCTTGCTGTGTAGCAATTTTTCATTTAAATCGCGCACATTTTCTTTTTCTGGTTTGTTTTTATCGTTGGACGAGTGTCGCGTGTCTGTTATAGGGGTAGACGGTCGACAAGAAAACCTGCTTTCGAGCAGAACGTAGTGAACGGAAATTATATCTGGCCGGACAAGTTTTTGATTGCGGTTTCTGATGTTATATGTTTAGCCGCAGCGAGCGCGGTAACCAGCTCATCGATTAAACTATTACCGATTACTCTCTTCTGGAGATTCTTGGCATAATGGCGAACACGTAACGCATCATAAAAGTCGGGGACAGGGTCAGGAAAACAATGAATTTTACAACAACTTCACGGCAACAAATGTCAATTTTCAATAAATACCGATTAACAAAGACATATGATGAGGTACGAATTAGCGCCTATCGAAATTATATCTTTGTATATGTGCTCCGCCCTCTTCAACATTACCCAAAGCAATATTTGAAACAAAAAACCCAAGTTATGCTGTGGTAAAATGAAAGAGTTCTACCAAAAAAAAAAGCAACCCCATTAGCTTTGCTGCACAACTCTGCGACATTTCGGTCAAGTCGCTTCGTGGTGGCCTTGTCATAACTCGGCTGTAGCTGGTTTTAGCCAAATCCCAGCGATCAGAAAATAAACAGGGTCGCGACGATCAGATCACAAGCTTTCGTGAAGGGTCTCGGAAGCCATAGCAAGATCAGCCAGAACAGCTGAGTGGCTTGACTAAGTAGATTTGGAGAAAGGATTTGCTGGGGAAAACGTAAAAGTGGCACTTTCACCGACTGGAAGTCTGCAGAATCTAGCAACATAAACCACTTGTTTACACCTAGCCAAGAAATGCACAACGGAATTTCTTTCAACGAAACAAAACACGCCACGACCTCCTTAATGTTGAGTGAACATTTGGTAGGCCCGCGTGTACCTGGGAGCAGGCTGTAAAAGGTTAACAATATTTCTGCCGCAAGATGGTGCCATCGTATTTTCGTTCGCTTATCAATCGGTGATGTGCCACTTTAAATATCGTGCATTTTACGGAAACTATAGAGGCAGCGTTGCCATTAAAAATTGGGTTTATTTAGTGGTTTGGTTTGAAGTCGGCCTCACATGACAAACCTAAAATATCTGTTACCCAACTATAAACAAAAGTTAACTGCTGAATGAGCGAGGTGACATTTATTCGTCCCTGCTAATACTAAATTTGATTCTGAATTGATGAAAACCTGGATTTCAACGCGCTAGTAAATTACGCCCCGTTAAGTCAAACCCGTGTAGGCGTTAGTCGTTTTATGTTGGTTATGCTAAGTCAGTTGCCAGCTAGCCTATGCTAGGTCAGTTGCCTAGGTCCGGTCAAATGTTTTTAACCTTTTTTCTTCCCTCCAACGGCTCCTTAAAAACCAAGCACCCGTTTTCAATTACGTGGTAATGTATGGTAACGGCAAAATCAGTACCTACTGTACTTTTATTTTACGGTGGAGGACGAATTTGTGGGGCGGAAAGAAAACCGTTTGCCCATTTTTTCAAACCGGAACGACAAAAGGAGCGAACAGGTCGGTCCAACTGATATTTTAGTACTGTTAACACTTTAAAAAAAACATCCAAAATTAAACACTAAAAATGGAAAATAAAGGGGAAAAGATGTAATGTAAATAATTGCAGCACTTTAAAAAAATCAGTTCACGCGCGCAAACTGACGAAGGATTTACCAATCTAAAACTTCGAAGTTAAAAGACTCTTTAGGTTTAAGGCTCCATTTTTTTTTCTTGGAATGAAACTCGCTCGTGCAAGCAACACGTCACTAAAACAAAGTAGACATAGACTTTCCAAAATATTTTAAACCTCCATTAAAAGTTTCGCAACCTCGGAAGACCGACAACAGTCAACTTACCTTGTCTTAGCTTGTTGATTCACAGTTTCCAAACGTATAAATTTTGTATCCTTCCCACAGAATGTCTAAAATGGCTCTGCAATAGAATTCGACTGCCACGAGCGTAACTTTATTATTGCGCGTGAAACCATTGTTGCAAACACGGGTCTCGTGCATTTATTGCTTCAATCTGTGCTTCCACTTCTCACTCGGAGAATTTCCCCGAGGAAAGACAAAATTTCCCTTTTTTTTCCCCCTGTGCAAAAAAATTCCCTTTTTTACTTCCCTTATTAAAATGTACACTCGGATAAAAATTGATGATTTTTAATCGAAATAATCAAATGTACAATTGAGAAAATTGCATCCGTTTAAGTGCTGTTGTGCTTTATCAATCATATATTTAAAACGTAAAGCACAACAACACTTAAAACAGATGGAATATTTTCTCATTTGATTATTTCAATTAAAAATCATCGGTTTTTATCGGTCTACATTTTAACAAGTAAATTGAAAATTCCATCATATAATCTCTTTTTTTTTACGGCACACTTGACGTTTTTTTTTGTAATTTAATTTCCTATCATTACACCACTCATTTTTAACATTTCATATTTTTTTTTTAATGTGAGTTCGTTTTAATGGCACAGAAGCGCCAATTACTGACTCAAATCGAAAATCAAACGACTGCATATTTCATTAGAATAGCCCTCCGGCTGTTCCTGCCAGAAGTAATGATGTAAATGGATGGACCTGTAAATTGTACTCCCACAAGTTTCGTGATTTGAGCCTTTAAATAAACCAGCAACAAACGAGAAATAGACACTATTAGTGTCCGCGGCCCATCTTGAGTTCGCCCCAGAATGAACCCAAATAATCGATTGTACGTTTTTGGTAGCAGAGTGCCTTGTTGATATCCAAAATAGTGACAAAAGCAATGGCGGCCGTCGATTAAATCCGCCCCCTGTATAGTGTCCACGGCCTATCTTGAGTTCTCCGCAGAACGAACACAGATAATCGATTGTACGTTTTCAGTAGTAGAGTGCCTTGTTGATATCCAAGATGGTTACAAAAACAATGGCGGCCATCGATTAAAGCCACCCCCTCCAGGAAGACGTAGCCACTCACAAAATACTTGCAGGACTCAAGATACTCCGCGCACACAACAAGCAAATTGTAAATTGGGGTTGGGTATGAATTTAAACTGTTAGCACGCGTTTGTTGGAGTAAAAGTTTCGATATGGTGGATCTGGAAGGAGAGAAGATCGTGAGTCGCAAGAGAAAATTGCAACCTGCAAATAAAACACGGAATTTCATCAATTTTTCCCTTTTTTCCTGTTTAATAACTTTTTTTTCCCTTTGAATAGCATTTTTCCCCTAAAAAGGGAAAAATTCCCTGTACGTGGAAGCACTAGCTACGATAACTATAGCTATATCTGTCCAAATTCCCTACATGATTCGCTACACCACCCACATCGGAAATACTTTGACTGCAGAAAAAAAAAGTAAGGATCAGGACTGCCAAGCCTAAATCCCAATTTCTTTTTTTTTTTCCCTGCTACTCTCAAAACATTCCCGGTTCGAATCCTTGGGTTTGCCAGGATAACAATCACTGATTGTTTCTAGTACGGGAAGAACTCATTAATGGCATCCAAATATCCCCAGCATCAGAATGAGCAAAGAGGCCTAACCGCGAGCAGATTAGTTGGTTATCCATCCAATCTTCGTGAAGAAAATAATGTGTTCGGCAACTTGAAAGGGGCCTTTGTGACAGTCCATGTCAAACCAGACAGCCATGGTAGTGAGAG
Organism: Lithobius niger; assembly: GCA_023313725.1. Taxonomy (NCBI): domain Eukaryota; kingdom Metazoa; phylum Arthropoda; class Chilopoda; order Lithobiomorpha; family Lithobiidae; genus Lithobius; species Lithobius niger. The sequence goes on along the minus strand of JAHWFP010224253.1, from coordinate 5,259 downwards.
ACTACCTGTCTCCATCAGCGGCTATGGGATGTATTCTGGCACGCTCAAGCTGGCCAGTACATCATCAAAAGTTTCCCTGTTCGAATCCCAGTATTCGCCCCACCCCATCCTCCCTTACTAAACTTCTGTTTCTAAAAACGTCTAGTAAAATTTAAAAAAAATGAGCTTGTTCATCTCTACAAACATTCTTCAACGACTTGCAGCTCAAAAAAAGAAAAGAAAAAGAAAAAAACTAACACTATACCCACGGGTGTGAATCACGGCTGAATGACCGCAGTCTCGAGAAAAACGTTTTTGCGTTGCCCTGAGTTCCCAATTTTGATTGGTGAAAATTTGGCGGGTTCTTGCACACTGCAGAGTTTAAGGGTGTGATATCACCTCTTTTACAGTTTGCTTTTACGTGGTTTGGATTTTACTTTTTTTTTTTTTTTTACTTACGTTTTTCAATTTGCTTTCGTTTTTTAGTTTTCTCTACAACTAAAGCTGGGAAAACAATAGTAACGACTTTATCCATCCGTCTATCAATCGCCTTTTTCAGTTCCGGATCGGTACCAGATGCAGAAAAACGGTTTTCACAATTAGATTAGTCCAAAAATTAGTTAAAAGGAATACGTAAATAAAAAAAATACGGTAGTATGAAGCCGGAGTAGCTCACAAGTGACCGGAAGTGGCCGACAAGTGAGCCACTTCCGGTCACTTATGGGCTACTTCCGCTTCATGCTTCCGGTTTTTTTGTCCCGTTAGGTAATTTTTGGACGCTGCACCCATTGGTGAAAACCGTTTTTCTCTATCTGGTACAGTTCCGAAGTAGAAACAAACGTTTTTCACCACTACATTTAGCATCGAAAAATTAGTTTTAAACGAATTTAAAAAAGAAAAAACGTAATATGAAGCGGAAGTTGCTCACAATTGGCCAAAAATGGCCAACAAGTGAGCCATCATCTATGGAACGGTACCAGATAAAGACAAACTGTTTTCTCCATTAGATCAGCGTCTAATAATTAGTTAAAAGGAGTTAAAAAAAACCGGAAGTATGAAGAGGAAGTGGCCCACAAGTTGCCGGAAGTGGCTGACAAGTAAGCCCATCATCTTTGGAACGGTACTAAACGGAGACAAACTGTTTTCACCGTTAGATTCAGGGCCCAAAAATTAGTTAAATAGAAAGAAAAAAAAAACGAAACCACGTTGGGCGCCAAATAACTGTGAGAATGTTCTTCCCGGCTACACAAAAGACTCACAGTTGCGTTTTCTATCTCATTTACTGCACAAATCATTAACAACTGTAGTTCAAACCATCGTGCACCTGGCTTCAACAAATCCAATGTTCGCGCGCTTGCGGTCTGACACTTGCCGCTTACGATCATATTGTGAGGTGTGCACCCTGGACATGCGGTGGCGGCGTGCGCATCCTCACAGTATGAAACGGAAGTGGCCCACAAGTTACCGGAATTGACGGAGACGGAGACAAACGACATGTTTTCAACATTAGATTCAGGGCCCAAAAATGAGTTAGTAAGAGAGAAAAACACCGGAGACAAACGACGGAGACAAACGACATGTTTTCAACATTAGATTCAGGGCCCAAAAATGAGTTAGTAAGAGAGAAAAACACCGGAAGTATGAAACGGAAGTGGCCCGAAAGTGGCGGGAGCGTACAAACGACCGGTTGCGACTAAGTAGTCTGTACACTTCCGCCACTTGTTTTTTTTTCTTAGTGAGTTACTCTGTTGTTTAATTATTCGCTGTTAGGCCCATTTCGAACACACCTTTACATGGATATGCTCCCGTCATGGCATCCGTCTTATCTGCAGCTCGTTCCCCGCACGAGCTGGCGGAAAGAATCCCTTTAAATAGTTTTGCATTGCGCCTACGGAAGCTCGCAGCGCTCCTCTATACACCCTATCAGAATTCAACTCTCGATAAACCCAAGAAACCATATACAACGACAAGATACGAATAATAATGCTGAACCATAGGAGAAGAATTCTTCTCCTATGGCTGAATGCACATTTTGGATTTCATCTTTGTGAACGCCGTTTTGTTTTGCACAGTTGTTGTGTCTGAATGATCTTCTCCCGTATAAATATCTTCTCATAGAGTATCTAATGGCACACTTGAAGCGCACAGCGTCACAAAATATCTTTTTCCAGTAATGATGCACAAAAAATAGGAACGTTTATTGGAAATCGAAAGCAGAAGGACATTATTTCATGTGCATGCTCAAAACCTTATCAGCCATGACCAAGTGGATAATCTACAAAAAAGAAATCCAAAGAAAAAATTCCACGGGGAAAAAAAATACAGGACAAAAAAATCCAAAGAAAGAAAATCCAGAGAAAATCAAATCCAAAGGGAAAAAATAATCCAGGAAAAAAGTTTGGGTACTTATTTAGTTTTTGTGCGCATATTGAGTTTGGGGTAGCCCGAACTTGGATGCTTGATTTCCCGCTACTCGATTTGATTGCTTAACTTAGCTATTTTGTGTGTGTGTGTGTGTGTGTGTGTGTGTATGTGGTGTTAGGTTAGAGCAGTTGTCTTGCTCCTAATTTCACTGGGACGGTTCTGAGTTTTCCCGACGGTGTGTCGTTAGGAAGGTGACCGACCATACCACCTACTTTACTTGAATGTTTATTTCTTTGGATTTTTATTTTCCTAGATTCAAATTAGCGTAGCGTGTATAGGAGGCCACGGTCCTGACCATAAAGAAATCCACAGCAAAAAATTCCACGGACTTTTTTTAAAATTAAATTTTAGTAAATAAATGATTCGTTCACAAAATTGTTCATCGTTTTTTTCTTTTCGTGATTGTAACGGAGTCATGTGTTTTGTATCGCATTTCTGCTACGCAATTTTTTCTCAGACAATTCGAGCCCTGCCACATAACATTTTTTTTAACAACGGTTTATAAAAAGCTCATTTGATTTTACAAAATAAAACAGTTAAAAAAGTAGGCGCAACGTTTTGACGCTCGAATGACTCCATTATTAGACGTCTCTGAAGAGCACATCTGTCGAACGTTGAAACGTTACGCCAGCTATTTTTACCTGTTTTATTTAGTTTTTTGTTTTGCAAAACGATATTTTTATAAAGTGCGATTTAAAAAAAAAAGCTACGCAACTTCGTCATCTAAATCTTCGTATGACTATTACCGTAAATCGCCTATATTAAACCCCCACGGGCTTTCAATTTTGGCGTTTATGTGATCATTCACGTAGGAAATCTGGGTTCGGTCTATAGCATTAACGGAATGCCTTCATTCGTATTAGTTCAGGAGTTTAGTTTATTAGTATACTATTTAGTTAGTCTGCTTTATTTACGAATCTACATAATAAGAAGAATGAACCTATCTGACCTATCGTGTTCTAAAGTAAAAACTGTAAACACATGAATACAGCAGGAAGGTTTCACGTGGACTAAACAGTACAGAAACACTGCGGTATATGAAACCTTACAGGAAAGTTTATCTGTGTTCCTTTGCTGTTTTGACTTCGGATCAGTTAAACCTTAACTTGACATCAAACGAGTTCGTTTTTGTTTTCTAATACTATTTAGTTAGTCTGCTTTATTTACGAATCTATATAATAAGATCGTTGAACTCAAGATTACGACTATGAAGACTTGGCAGATTTTTGAGTAACAATCACTTCATTCGTTTTGCATTCTTGGTACACGTGTTCGTGCACGTGTTATGTCTTTGCTATGGTGCTGAACAATTCATGGTCCAGTTTCGTCTAAACCGTTGATTATTGATGGGCGAAATGGAAGAATCCGTCTTTCAGCTAAACGGTGTAGTTCGAAACTAAACTTAGCAATGTTCGAGGTCGGGCCTCGAAATTGGCAGCTAGAAACGATAGGATGGCTCATTTATTTAGTAGATGCGGGCTTTCAGAGCTGAGCTCAATTGTTTCAAAGTGGACAGCAGCAATCAACGCGGACCACGAGGCTTATCATTGCTACCTTGCAAAGTGGTCGGCAACATTAAGACCTCTGGAAGTGAAAACAAAACAATAATGAGACATGAAAGCATTGTTTGATGAAACCGTTTGTTAGCCAGTGTGCACAAATCTGCATTGAAGAAACTTAATTCGGTGAAACATGGACATGCACATGAGCAACCAAACCGTAACAGCGTTGTAAACGGCGCATCAAGAACCAGCTGTGCGTAGCATGGGCTCCCTCTAATATTTTAATTAATTTTTGTGCAGAAAAACCACGATTTAAGAGGATGAATTATTGATTTCTATTAAGTGTGAAGCTTTTAGTCAGTGTCTAGCAGAAAACTTACGATCTACAATGGTTTGCCGTCAGAAATCATGAAATAACCTATAGTGTCCGCGGCCTATCTTGAGTTCGCTCCAGAACGACACAGATAATCAATTGTATGTTTTTGGTAGCAAAGTGCCTTGTTGATATCCGAGATGGTTACAAAAACAATGGCGGCCGTCGATTAATGCCGCCCCCTCCAGGAAAACGTAGCCGCTCATAAAATACTGCAGGACTCAAGATAAACCGCGTACACTATCGTTACAGCCGCCCCCCCCCCATTCCCCGCACGTAATTTCAGGATTTTTTACTTGAAACATATGGAGGGGGGGGGAGCGAATCGTAGTTTTGGCAGGGCTGTTAATACGCCATTTATGGTTGTCCCAAAGAATGTAAAAATAGGTTAGCATCTTAATTTATTCAGTTACCGAAACGATTCTTCTATAGGTGGGTTTGACTGTGTTTATGACGGGATTTAGACAAACTTTGTGGCGACATTATGGCCATTAATAAAAACTTGGGTCTGAATCGTATCCCCGCTTATCCCCCCTCCCCCCGCTTTCCGTTTCACGTAGGCGTAGCTTACGTTCCCATCTTCACTACGCCCTGTTAAGGAAAAAACCCGTATCAATGCCATGTAAAGCACAGACGAAGTAAAGGCAAACCCCCCAGGCCGGTAAAGTTGTTTGTCCTTGTACCACCTTTTTGGTGAGTAGCGACCACAAATTAATGTTTTTCATAGGAGTTGGCAGCCAGGATCGCAACAGATGTGTGTTTTTTACTAAATTTCACACTATGCTTTCTTATTTTTTAGCAGAATTTAAAATCAGTTTTCGTGTAGTTAACCCAAAAAAGCTACTACCGCATTTTTTCCCCCCTAAAACTTCGTAATTTCTTTTTCACGCAGTTATCTTCGGAAATTTTCCAGGAACGTATAATTCTATTCCATGTTACGTTCCCTTGAACATTCCAGGCTTTATTGAAATACGCAGAAAC